>JBDFRD010270728.1:0-10883 GCA_039654405.1 Bullina lineata
GCTTTGTGTACATCTCCAACTCGGGCGTGTTGACGGGCTTCCTGTTCAAAGCCCCTCATCTCACCTTCTACAGCTGCATAATAGGCTGGAGATCAAGGATGGGAAATGGAAGTAAACAAATGACTAAGCAGAGAAAAATAATGTGTATTGTACTAAACTAACGACTCTTAAATTACTATGTTTTCCTAGCAAGATGATGCTTCAAAGACAACACATTAGACCAAAAAAAAGAAAGGTTTCAATTGTGATACCCCTTAGAAACACATTTGCTCCCTCTGCAATATTTCTACCCCAGTTCCCATCACTAGAGGAAATAATTACATGCAAATTAGGATCAAGCAAGTTCAGGCCAGCTCGGCTGACAGTTAAATGCCCATCCACTCCAATATTCCTCCTAGCCAGTCGCCCACATACCCTTCCAGGCCTCCACACCGCCTTCTCTTAGCTTCTTCTGTTGCAGCTCCAGCTTCTCCTCAATGAGGGCACTCTTGTGCTTCAGGGCTTGGGTCTGGGTCACACTCAGGCTGTCCTTGAGCTGGGCGATCTGAAACAGGCCAGTCCATGGAGAAGATGTCGTGCGGTAATTAGGGGTAATAGAGCATGGGAGAATAAAAAAGGTAAGCAGACAAATTGGTATATAAGATACGAGAGAAGAACTCAAAACGAATGTCTAAAATCAGAATAAACATGAACGTAAGTTTAATCTGATTACATATGAGACTGTTTGTGGATGTCACTAAATTGGCTGGAATGGTACAGATGGTTAAATGCAAAGCCGTTGGTCTGGTTTATGGATGTGAAATACACAAGAAATTTTGTATTCAAGCTTCAAACGTTAATAAAAAAATAATGAAAAAGAGGTTCTGATTTAGGCTATTTCATAATTACAATGGGTATCAACTATTTTTCTTTAAATAAAAAATGAACAAAGCTATTAAATTAGGTCACCGAGGTTAAGTATAACCATGTTGATCTGAGATTAGCTGATTTACTCAGAACATAGAAATATTTGAAAAACTTTACAGGTCTATAGCGGCTTATGTAGTCTACCTTCTTAGCCTACAAACAGAAAATTGATAAACTGATAAAGCAATATTTCACGTCAAAAGTAATTCACCACCTCAGTAAACAAAATGCCAAAATCAACCCTCCCTAACTTTCTGTAAAGGAGGATTCTCTCATCACTGTCAAGTCTATCATAATTAAAAAAACAGTTAGATCTACCAGTTCAAAAAAAAAAATGGTGGCATGGTGGTCCAATGGTTGGAGTGTTGGACTCATAATCCAAGGGTCCAGGGCTGGAATCCGGGAGGTGACCGTATTGTGTCATTGGGAAATATACTTTACACCATTTCTCCTCTCCCCACTCAGGTGCGAATTTCAGTAGGGAAGTAAGCCTACCACAGACTAGCATCCTGTCTAAGAGACGAAGTAAAAATCATCTGCTTCCTTTACGCTACAAAAACTGGGATAAGCTAACGGCTGTATGGGCCTGAGACCTTGAAGGAACTTACTACTACTACATGTATATTGTAAAAATACGTACCTGCTTATCCAACATTTGTTTCTCTAAGCGCAGAACTTCCATGCACATGGTCCCTTCACTGCAAAAAATGGGCAAGGCTAATATGTAATTGTATAGACATAAGTGAGAGGGGGAGGAAATGGAAGATTGGAAAGTCTGAACATACAAGAAGATAGAGAGTGACAAGGGTGGATGTAAGGAGAGGGAAGAAAAATGGAAAAAGACAGAGACATACAGACAGATAGATAGATAGATGGATGGATGGACGGATGGATGGACGGATGGATAGATAGATAGATAGATAGATAGATACATAGAGATAGTTATAAAATTTAAAGAGAGAAAAAAGAGAGGACACAGAAGTGACAGAGAGAAAGAAAGAGAGAAAGAAGCGAAGAGAGTAAGAGAGGAATGAGAGAAAGACACAGAAAGAATAGAAGAGAATAGGGTGAATGAGGCGGAACAAAATTATAAGTAAAAGGGTAGAATATGCGAATGAGAATTTGATTATGAAAGTTGCAATGCCTTATTGACATCAATTCACTGTCGTTAGATCCTTAAACGTTGAAGGGAGCTAGAATAGTACTCAGCTTGAGTAAGTAATCCTGGCCAAAACAAACTGATGCCCTTAGCTTCTAGTGTCAGTGATAATTTTATATATATATGCATCTAGATGATACAGTATGTACAAATGTGATGATATGTAGGAATGCTGCAGGGAAGCTGAGAACATGAGAAAATTAGTCACATAAGCGATAACAAGTGGCCAAAAGTAACAAACAGGACACAGCCATATGCATATATAATAATGGTAAATAATATTGAAGCATAACGTTACACGTATTGTAATATACTATTATCTATATTCAAAGTATTCAGGTAAACTGTAAGCTTCAACTTTGTTACTTTGTTCTAAAGAATCAGTTTATTCTCATTAACTTGGAAAAACCTGTAAAAATCAAATTGAAGCAGTTTTTCACATATCACAAATTCTTCTTTTCTTGAATATTCAGACGTGCGATTTACACAAGCTCTGGGTTTGGAACCCACCATGATAGTGAGTGAGAGGGTACGTTAATCAAATCATAATTATCTTTTAGCTCATTTATAAATATAAGGACCACAACCGATGCAATTCAACTCACATGCATTCACCAGTGTGCTACTGATTACCCCATAAACAAACCGACACAACAAGGACAATCTCTTAACAACGAATAAAAGGTGACACAATTCATATCTAGTTTATCTGATAATAAGGAGACTTTTGTAATCATAAAGCATTTTATTGATCAGAAGTAAGCAAACAATGTAGTGCATTTTCTTTTTAAGGACAAACAAAATGAAATAGCATAAAGATTAACATTATTAACAACATCTAAACTTATTCTTTGCAACAGAATATTTTACATTGTAATGCTCAAATTCAGAGAAGGGAATTGTTTTTAAATTTTCAGCTATAATGCTTTCTTTAAATATTCAATCTCAAATGTATTGACTTTTTTGCAATTTCTTGATTGAAGAAAAGAAACAAATAAAAAAACAAAAAGAAAAAAACATGAATCTCTAACTCTGTATAACAGCTTGCAAACTTGATCAACTGCTATTACTAAGGACTGCTTATGCTCTGACAAAGAATGTTTTATATATATGTATCATATACATCTTATATACAGAATAAGAGAACAGAGGGCAAAGAAAAGAAGTGCAGCATCTATCTGTGGAATAGTCACAAAAGAAATTGTGATATTGGCACATCTGAACTCTTTATTTAGGAATGTTTTCTGTTCTGATCTGTATATTTTTGTTTGAATATTTTTATATCACAGTTCATATTTTTTCTTTGGAAAAAATTTAATTATTATAATAAAAATATATGTGGACATTGTTAGAATAATATTATCAATAAATACATGGGTATATAATGGTATTATTTCGCCTCCCCTCCCCTATTTTACAGCATTATATTGTTACCAAGTAAAACGTTTCTTGTAAAAAAAAAAATAAAAAAATATCACAGTAAATGCATACTAAATGCAAATGATATGTATCAATTCTACAACAGTATACATCTGTTTTCAATACATTATCCTCAAGAAGTAAACAGTGTGGACAACTATAAAAAGAAGCTATCATTTTAAATAATGTGGTATAAAGTCAACTCCCTGAATAAGATCAATAAAAGAAAATAATTTCTACAAAGTAAAAGAATGAGATCAAATAAATAAATAAATAGTCTGTTACAGAAATTGTTTAATATTCTAAAAAAAACTTGCTTTACTTGTTAAAAATGAATTATGTTTTATCTGCTCTTTTAAAAAACACCAAAACTTTCAATCAAATCAAATTATTTCAGTTTAATGCATCAAAACAAGAGGATTTGGTTGATTAATTAACTTGACAAAAAAATTATATCGCACGATTTACAATTATTGTAAATGCACAATATGGAAACTCATCTCTCTATATGCATGCTAATATGCATTTCAATATAGGCCTACGTCTATTTCAGTTTGAGTCTTGTTGTGGATTACTATTTCCTTTTGCTAAATCATGTCAATTGAACAACAATAAATATTACCTTTATCTGGAACTAAGTTTAGTTTAAGGATTCAGGCTTTCCTTGTCAATAAATGTGATATTGTTCATGTTGTGGGCCACAAACAAAGTCGGGCCCATGTATCTATTTATCCGCATTTATACCAAGAAAAAAGTGGAATATTTAAGTATGTCTCACACGATGCATAAAAACAATAAAGGAAAAAACCAACATGCGTGTCCGTACAAAATTTACAACACACATTAATGGTTAAACAAAAATGTATTCATAAATAATTTGGAGAGACATAATTTACTCTTAAAAGTAAAAAAAAACCAACCGTACTCAATTTTAAATAAATATAAAGTGGACGGAATAATTGTGTAGAATTGATAAGTGAAAAATATAGTTCAAAAGAAAATAAGTAAGAAGTAGTATAATTTTTTCCAACTCTTTCCCCAAGTCAATGCTTATATCACTTCGCAAAGAAAAAGTAAAAGTTACCATAGCAATGACCTGTATTACAATTGTGTGTTATAATTATTGTAGCTTTGTTTGATGATGACAAGGAATTATTTTATGGACAATCGATTCAAATGGTTCAAAAAAAATTTAACCTATTGAACACACAGTGATGTAAGCTAACATTCTATTCAAGTTTCCTTTAAAGGCCACATAAGTATTTCACTCTGGAATAACTTATCTCTAGATAAATCCTTGGTCTGCCATCTCCTGTCATGGCGGTTATCTAGTCAATATAAGTAAAACTCAGACTTAATTCAAGTTCACAGTTATAGAAAAGGCATCTCAGTCTTCAAGATACCATAAATTATTTTAAAGAGAGCAAATACAGTGACAGGGGCTAGAATAATCGATGAACATAATATTGAAAATAAGACAAAGAAAGAAAACGTTTTAATGAAACTGATAAAACAAAAGAAACCTCCAACCCCATTATTGTGAAGAACGTATCAAAATGTAAAGCTGAATGAACTTGAAGCATTTTTTTAATGATGATCCTAACTGCTGTGAAGAATGTAACTTAGAAAAAAAAAAAATGCATAATATCGTGCACCACAGTTTTAGATAAAAAAAAATATCAGCAGTTATGAAAAGCTTAAGAGAACCCCCCAACCATTCTACTGTTTTTATTTTCTCTAACTAATGAGCAACACTGTCATTTCAGAGTTTCATTATATTCTGGATTACTTAGAGACACCTGTACTTGGTGCAAACTGAACTCTTTCTACCTCTGGGCCCAGATGGCTTCCTACTCAAGACTTATTTAACTTTCCTGGTCAGGATCCGGGTAATCTAATGGATGTGGCGGAAGGTTTGAAAGATAGAAGCTACCCGATGCTTCTGAGATGTTGAACGGGGAAAGGAAATTTATAGCATTCCAGGAGCAAAGTAAATACAGATTGAGAAGGCCTTACCAAGCCATTCTTTTCATCTGAAGGGATGGATTGGTATGTGCGCATTGTATGGAAGGTTTGAGCAGTGCCTGATAGAAGTAGAAGTGTTCATTCAAGTGGAATGAAATGTTCGTTAATTGTGTGATGAACACATACAGTTTAGAATTGTATGTATTCATTTAGTAAAATTATGGAATTCATGATCTAGTTTGTACAATTCATTTAACTTAAAAAAATTGAATGTAGAAATGTCTCAATAAAAAAAAAATGCAACTTTAAAATAAAAAAAAGAAAAGAAAACCCCGACATAAAAGTAGTAAAAAAAAGGCAATACATTTTACCCCAAAAAATCCCCTTAAATCTCATTCCCTTTTGTTGGTGAATGAACACATAAGCGTAATCATGCAGAAATAAGGGTGAGGAAAGGATGCTAGTCACACAAGAAAAATAAAAACTGTTTTGAAACAGCAGATTCCAAGCATTTTATGAGTCATGTGATTCAATGCCTGGAAAAGGGATTTGAGGGTGAAAGATGTTGACTTTTAAGTCATAATAAATCATATGTCATATTGACTCTATGACAGTAAACAAAAAAATAAGGCTTAAACAAAGCCGGAATTTCAAAAATTCAGTTATCTTCTCTTTAAGGTAAAAAAAAAATTCCACAAACTTAAAATGTTTCCTTTAAAACTTCCACGAACTCAATGTGACTGTGTAATGTGTGACTCGCCTTATTAAAATAAAGCAAAAAACAAAACAAAAAACCAAGACTAAATGTGGGAGACAAATAAATTGGACAAGCCAGCGTTACCGTTTTTGCAGAGCTTCAAGCAGAGAAGGCTCAGAGCCTGAACCTTCAGCTCTTGAAATTATGGAAGGATAGTTATGAACATATCACATCATATCTTTGGGCAAAGACAATGCAATATAGCACACAGTTTCTACATTACCATCTTTTATTTCTCTGAGAAAATTGGGAAGGTTTTATTCTTTCTTTCCCTGCTTACTTCCCAGCCTGTCTCCCAAAAATAATGTTGTCCATTAAGTACTGAAATTTTACATAAAATTAAGAAAACAAAAAGGAAAGGGTGATCAATAAACAACGGAAAGTTCAAAGTTCACCCAATATGAATATTCCATAAAAATCTATGGGGACAATCACTCGGTCTTCTAAAGAAAGGATAATACTTTCACAAATTTTTAGTTTCATCACAAATGATCCATTCAAAAGTACTTCTATGGCAAGATTTGCTAATAACAGTAATACTTTACAATTTAGTAAATATCAAATTTACTCTAAAAAAAACAGTAGCAAATTCAGTCCTCATAGATGAAGCTTCATAAAACATCTTAATGAAAAAAAATGTTTAGAAGAAAATGCATTTTTAACAAATCTCACTCAAGGAAAACTCCCATTTTTCATCCTGCTAATGAAATTAAAAACTGTGAAGAAATGAGCTTAATTACATTATCCTTTATATAATTATAATACTGACTAGTGAACATAGTTTGTACTGGTACATAAATTGCTACATAATAATGTCATCACAAAAAATCCTCCCACCCCACTTTTTCCACACGCACCTATTCCACCTCACCCTTAAAACACCCAATATATCACAAAAGAGAGGAAAGAAAAGTAAAAGTAAACAACCAATTTTGAGAGTTATTTATCTTTCACTGAGAACACTTATTTATCAGTCTCCCAATCCTAATCTCTCTCTAGTGTAAACAAAAACAAATAATTTGACACAAGTACAGCATTCTTTCACAGACATGCTTGAATAAGAGCTGGTTGGTTCTTTGAATTTTCTTCCTACTTTTCCTTACTCACTTTCCCTCAAATAATGCAAACAGAACCTTGGAAATGCTTCTTACGACTACATTTATACGACTCAGTACTTCACAAAGGTTCTATATGCACATACCTAACATTATAAATCATTCAGATAACAAATAATTTTACTTTAAATACCTGAATGGATAGGTGCTACAACATACTTTTTTTGAGACAATAAGAGAAATGGGAACAAAAATTGAAGAGATTTTTCCCTAGCAACAAGATACATTCAGCTGTTTTCCACCACTTCACCATAATATACATTTTAGTATGATCATGTATTTCCAGACATGATCTTTCTTGATTAAATTGAGAAAAGTAAAAATATCTTTCACATTGATCATTAAAAGTAAGAGCTCATTTAAACGGGAAAAAAATTAAGAAAAAAAAGGCTCCTCCTTCACAAGACCCCTAGATCTACATCTACCTCTCTTCTCACAAGCAAGTCTGTGAATTCTGCTCTACAGAACAAGCTATTAGGCAAAATGCAATTAATACTTTCAGCTGTGCTGAAACTTATGTGGGTTAGTGTAAAAGAAGCCATAATTATTCAAAAGTCGACAGTTTCTCTTAAAGCCGAGGTCTAAGCTTGACAAGAACTCCAAACTCGATTTCCCCATCAGCTCTATGATATAAGGCAAACTTTAGATGGCCTGTATAAAGGATAGAGAAAAAGGGGGCCACATACAGAAATACAGCTAAGCCATGCTCATACATTCAGCATCCACATATAAAAACTATTCTGACATTGAGTTTGAGTTGAAAAGCTTTGTCACCCTATCTTTGGACACTTTGCTATTATTGTTACATGTATCTTTGTCAACAGCTGCTATCCTCAATTGAAAGTGCAAATGATGCTATGGAAAATATGAATTAGCCTTTTCATGGCATTAAATTTCTGTATGTTAAAATATTCATGATATTGTGATCCACGTGAGGACGTGGTGAGTGCTAAGCCTTCAGAGCCTTCCAGGAATAAAAGACTAGCAAGTGGTAAATTGGAAATGTGATCGACACTGGGATTCTAAGCCTGATTCATGGTGGAGCCTATTTAACCCAATTTCAAATCTAAGATGATACATGAGCACCCATTACCTAGCTTACAATACCTTAAAGCCCCTCATGTTGAGTCAGTGAGTGGTGAACCCATCTCAAAGCCAAACTGCTTTTAACAGAAAGGGTTACGCCAAGCATCAGAACAGACACAGAAACAAAGAATGGTTAGAACAGTAACATGCAAAGACCTACATTATATTCTCTACATCCTACCAATGCACAAGAACTCACCTCTGAGCCTTCGGAGCCTGAAAGGAAATAAAGCAGGTAATGATTAAAGACGTTGCAAATTTTTGTGTTTCTTATTCAGTCATACAATCTCCCAAATACAAAAAAAGAATTCATACAAAAGGTCTATCAACACAAAAATGCAATTAACACTGATGACATATACATAAAATTGAATTTATAGCTCTGCCTGTTCATGAACTTCTCCTGCCAGGTCATTATATTTGTAATATGTTCTCGGCTTTCCAGGGAGTCTGTACTGCAAACTCCCATTTTCAAAAGATGCTGCACACATGGATGTTAACAAGGTCCCTCTCCATCCATGAACCATTTTAATACATTCATCAGTAGAGGAATAATGTGTTTATGCACATTTCCAACGTGATATGGCATTGTCGTAGTCTGGGTTTGAATGCTAGACTGACTTGGTGACTATATTATATATATATGTATACTGAATGAAGCATTTGTTCTCCTTCAAAATGATATATAATTCAAATAATTATCTCTAAATAAGACAGCCTTTAAAAGAATATACACAGATATCAACAAAGACGTTGCTTACAACAAGATTCTTACCTTTGCTTCTTTCTGACTCTGAAAAAAACAAAAACAAAAACAAACCACATATAGAGACAAGATAATGTGAATACTAATTCCACATTCACATTTCATCAAAAACCAAGCAAAGCCTACCCTATCTCCAACCCCTCCAAACACACACACACAAATATGCTGACGATACAGATGTTACACAATACATTAAAAAAAATTCAATTCATCATTCATTTAACCAATAATAACACAAACACTGACATACCCAGTATCACACACCCATATTAGTTTCCTATGACTCTTATTCCTCTCTATTTCCTTTCTATAATATCACTTACTTTATAATTTAAATAATTCTTTCATATTCTGCCTTATTTGTCTTCTTACTAGAGATAATGAATCAAATTATCAGTTCAGTAACCAGCTGTCAATTTCATGACGCTTTGATTAACTTTTTTTCCAGCTTCAATCCAGGCCCTGCTTCATCACTCTATGACCAATCACTTACCATGGAGCCAACAGTCCTGATGAACTGGTCGATAACAAGCCACTTCTCACGCACTTCATCAACTTGCTTGTTCTTGAAAGGGTCTCGAACACGAAGCTTTACTTCCAGTTTTCCTCCGACCGTCTTCCTCCCATCCATCAACTGAAAGTATTTTCCAAAAAGAGATTAAAGTTCATTTTATGTTATTCATAAACAGTATGGGTACAATTTGAAAAAATGGAATTTCTTCGCTTTCAAAGACTACACATTAAAAAAAACCAAATCAAAGCCATAAAAAAGCATGCACAATAATTCTAACATCCTGCATATTTCATGTATCATGTAAAAAAAAAAAAAATCTCACATTACAACTTTCATGCACTCAAGAATAATAAGACAACAATATCCTTGTATAGAAACTCACATCATAGTTTTCATGCACTCAAGAATAATAAGACAAGAATATCCTTGTATAGAAACTCACATCATAGCTTTCATGGAGCACACACTGACTTTCTAAGGGCTGGAGTTTCACATTAACTGTTCCAATAAGCTTGTCACCTTTGAAAAACCCTCTGCAAAAAAATGATATGCAAAACACATCATAGTACAAAAAATAAAACCATAAAGATCTTTGTAAATAACTTACAGATATCATTTAATGCTAGCAAAAAAAGAAACTTTATGTTACTAAAGAAAATATAGAAAACTGGATTAAACTATTTCTCTTCTTTAAATTGTGACAAAATTAAGTCAAATTTACTATCTTATTTTACCAGACACAGCTCCAATGAAGCACCAATTGTTCTTTCTGAACTGACAAACCTTCCTCTATTGACAACAAGAATACGTTTTACTTGTATGTTTACATGTTAATTACTACTGTAGTCTCTGGAAGGTCTATCATCATCAACGATACAGGCTGCTCACTGTGGTTGCAAGTGGGTCTTTGCAAATTAGCACCCTCTCAAAAATTGTTCTTCTGCCTAAGTAGCAAGATCTTATACCTCTTTGTTATTCTTATTTTTGCTGTCCATTCAAACTGATTGTAATAACAATAAAGGATGCCGTTGAACTCATACACATATTTTTACATCAAATTTAAAGTGAAATATAATATCAGCTTCATACCTTTTCAAATAGATTTCACATTTCAGGCTTTTCCTCTCTATAAATCTGAAGAAGCCTTTTGACTTCCTGTTGATTTGAAGTTTGAAGCTTTCATTGTACTCTGAAAT
>JBDFRD010270839.1:0-10883 GCA_039654405.1 Bullina lineata
CACTGGCTTCCTCAGGGTGTGCCCAATCCAGCCCCACTTCCTCCTCAATATCTGCTTGGCCACTGGTTCTTGCCCTGATTTCTCCCATAATTCTTTGTTTCTGATCTTCTCTGGCCATCGCATGTTGTAGATGCGCCTCAAACAGATGTTGGCGAAAATCTGAATTTTCTAGTGTAGATATAGCCCTTCTGTTATTATTTTGAAATAGTGATGTAAATTTCCTTGAGACTATCAATCTTTGTTTTTAATACAATGTAGTTTCTTAAAATCTGTGTATTGAATGTAATTTTGAACTGTGTTTGGTTTACTTCTATGTGACAAATTTTTTTACTGGACGTAAGAGAACAGCAACTCCACTGTGTACAGATATATTTCCTTTGGGGGACATCATGTTTATTTTTTAAAAATCAGACTGAAAAAGGAATGGACCACTTGTTCCATTGATCTCTTCTCTCAGACATGCCAACTTTAAGGTTTGCTGTATGAAATTACGGGGAGGCGTCGGAAATTATGGTTTACTGGCAATTATGGCCAAATTATGGCGAGGATATATACTTTTAAATGTCATTGCTGTTGCGTTTTCCATGTACGCGGTAAAATTACTCTTTTGGGTCCTCATTTTACCGCGAGTTCAGCTTGTGATTACTCTAAGCCTCAAATGGAGTCGACATGTCTGATCTGTTATAGCTAACCCCTTAAAGTTCATCCAGTTTTGCCATTTTCTATGGGGGATGCTCTCCCTTGTTGTTCATAACAAGAACTGATGGGGTCCAAGCTGTGATTTGCTTCAAATATTTTTCTCTGAAGTTCATAGCAGGGTCAGAAATAAAGATGATTTTAGGGTGGTTTCAAAGTAAAAATACAATCCAATCCTGTTTGTGAAGTATTAAGGCAAATACATTCAGACTAACTAGTTATCAGATAGAAATGCAAAGAGATGCTTATTGTGCTCACTGTTCTGTAAGAAAAATTTTAATAGGAGGCTTAATGCATGGCTATTAATCGGGTTCTAGGCTTGCCTTTTGAACTAACACTCTAAACATGTTTTTTCCCTTCGCTGCCCTTCTTCGTTCAAGGTAATTATGGTGCTATATTAAAAAGAATAAAAATAAATATTTACTCACATAATTTTGATAGTTGTTGCGCTGTCAACTAATGTTACTCTTTTGTTGTGTAGAGCTGACAGTGCTAAACTTACTTTGTTGACACGTGGTAACCAGATATATTGTTCTTCCTGTTACAGAAGTCAAAGGTCAAATCCAGTTTGCTATTGCCTTCCTTCATGACCAGGGGCTTGCGTGACTTGACTTACTTGACTCTTGATTCCTTTTCAGGAACATAGGCCCTGTGTAAAGATTCCTTATTGATAATTTATGCCCTCTGGCTTGTGATTTCCTTTTTTGTGCGTATGTGTGTGTAAAGTAAAGTAAAGTTCCTTCATGGCCATGAAGCCCATTGAGCCGGAGCTTATCCCGGTTTCGGTAGCGTGAAGCAGAACAGATGATTTTTACTTCATCTCCTAGACGAGATGCTGTTCTGTCGTAGGTTTACTTCCCCAGCAAAACCGGGATAAACTCTGGCTCTGTGGGCCTCATTGGCCTTAAAGGAAGTTTACTACTACTACAACTGTCATTTTGTGTATGCTAGAATGGTAACCTTATACCTCTATTGAAATAGGAACCTTCTGTAAAAGAATAACGTCAGCTGAACGGGACTGAACAGATTAAAAAAATACAAAGCTAACAGATTTTGTTAAGGGTGTAGAGCGAATTAGCATGTTCACAAAATGTTGACAGAGAATGAGTTTAGGAGCTATCACTAGTATGCTATTTTTTTTTGTTAAGAGGCAAAACTATTCGTGTGAAAAAGGAATTTGAAGACGTCTAGGGTAGTGGCCCGCCCTAAGACTTGTTTGTGCATTGGCACGCAATACATTCTGTGTGATCTATAATTGATGAATACTTTATTTATAATTGTGTTTTTTTTTTAGATTTAAGTGTAAGTGAGTTGAAGTTTAAACTTGTTCTGACTAATTTTAAAAGCATCGTTGACTGGACCCAACTGAAGTTTATGTATCATTTGAGCAAGCTTCCAGCATTTCTTTTTTGTGTGTGTTCAGTGTCAGGAATATTTTGAATGAGGGAGCTGCAAGAATATATAGCTTTTTTTCAAATATTTACATCAAATGTAAGTCATGCCATTCTGATATCCACACCATTCGTATAGAGTATGTAGTTACTATGGACGCCTTCTAATCTTCATCCTTAGGGAGTCCTAAGTTTGACTTAGACGGAAGTTTGGTTATGTTGTTAACTCTGGGTACCAGATATTTCACTGATGTATAAGGCTACTTAATGATTTATAGTGATTCAATATAAATCCTGTTTAAGGTCAACGTACGAACACTAACCCACAATAAATATTAGTGTGTTTGGAAATGAGTGCTGTTTTAGAAAATTAATCTACAGTTGCTTCTGTTTGATTTATATTGCCAGAAACTGAAGGAAACAAATTTGTAATCTTATCCACGAACCGATATATTGGCATCTGGTATTCAAAGGGTTAAGATTGAAATACATTGTGTCCAGTAGTAGATCCTGTTTAATGTATTGTAGGAGGGAAGGCTGCCTTTTAATACAATATTATAAGAAACAGGTGGTGTGGTGGTCGAATGATTAGAGTGTAGAACTATCCATGGGTCCAAGGTTCGATGCCAGCGGCACCTGTGTTGTGTCCTTGGGAAAGACATTTGACACCATTTTTCCTCCCCCACCCAGGTGTGAATTGGGTACCGGCATATTCTGCTGGGGAAGTAAACCTACGACAGACTAGTGTCCTGTCTAGGAGATGAAGTAAAAATCATCAATTCCGCTTCATGCTACAGAAACCGGGATAAGCTCCGGCTCTATGGGCCTCATTGGCCTTGAAGGAACTTTTTCATTGATTAAGTGTGGGCTGTGTTTCATTGCAGAGGTCGTCAGTTGGAACATTAGTAACAGTGCACGGATTTATTGAGCAGTAGTATTGCTTCTATATAAATTAGCAGGGCATGCTTCGTTGTTTAGATACCATGGTGGTCAAATGGTTAAAGTGGTGGACTCCCACTCCAAGTGCCCTGAGTTTTACTCCAGGCAGAAAGGCACTTTACACCATTTTTCCTCTCCCGACCCAAGTGCAAATTGGATACAGGTGTATTCTACTGAGGAAGTAAACCTCTGACAGACTAGCGTCCTGTCTAGGAGATGATGTAAAATCATTCTTCTGATTCACGCTACAGAAACTGGGATAAGCTCCGGCTCTATGGGCCTCATAAACCCTGGAGGAAAGTTTACGTAAAGTAAAGTTCCTTCAAGGCCAATGAGGCCCATAGAGCTGGAGCTTATCCCGGTTTCTGTAACGTGAAGTGGAACAGATGATTTTTACTTCATGTCCTAGACAGGACGCTAGTCCAAAGGTTGCTTTTACTTATTGATTATTATTGTTGAAAAAGTGAGTTTTTAGGACACCTGTATATGATGTTCCATGTCTGTATGGCATGTATTCATTATTCCCGGCTCCCTCCCTCCCTCCCTCCCCCCCCCTCCCATCTCAGACGCCGAGGAAAGGGCCAGGAAGCAAGCGCTGGAGGAGGCAGAGAAGGAAAAAGAGGTTGCAGCAGAGGGAGAGAATAGTAACTCCTCCTCAAAGTCTACTCCCACCTCATCGTCCGAGCCCGTGGCTACAGCAACCAATTCTAACCCAGCAACCTCCACGTCAGCCCCCCTTTCATCGTCATTGTCGTCGTCTACGTCTTCGTCCCTGAAACCCAAGCTCTCCCCCAAGCCTGTCCTACCGCCGTTAAAATCCTCCCCCGGCTCTCTGAGCAAAAACAGTCCCCGAGATGCAAGAAGCGCCACAGAGGTCAAAGGTAAGGAGTGACTGGTCAAAGGTCACGTCCAATCCTTGAGTGTCGAGACCTCGTCGTACCTTCGTGTAAACTCTCACCATTCTGGCTTTGGCGTCGTGGCTTATATATCCTTCCTCGTCGTCAACCGCCGTCGTCTGCATTGCTTCTGTGAACTGCAAGGCCTTTCAAACAAACAAACAGACAAAAAAATAAACGCTCCTCTCATGGGATGGGCTGATTCCCGTCTCTTCCTCACTGTAACCTGGTTCTTTTTCTTTTTTTTTTTCTTTTTTAAACGAGACATTAACATTGTACGTGTGGATTCTTTGGGGTGTCTTTCTTCTTTCTCTCTTCTTTCATGTGTGCCCAGTATTCTTGGTTGACCTTTCTGCACTCTGATTTGAATGTTGTCTCTCTGTCAGTCTCACATAGTTTGTTTTTTAGTCGTTTTATTCTGGATTTTGTTTACTTTATCATTTCTGTTTTTCTTTATTGATTTCTAGTTTAGTTTTTTATGTTGTTTCTTACCTTTCTTCTCTGCTTTTTTTTTGTTTTGTTTGAGAACAGTTCCCTGCAAAATTTTCAAGTCTCTGATAATTTACTCCATTTTCTTAATTTATTTTCCTCCCAAGATGATGACGTTACTTTTCTTACGGAAAACAAGCAGAAATACTGAGCAGAATATTATTTTTATACTCAGGCTGAAGTATACAATGAACAGTCATAACTTAGATATTTTAAACAAATGATAATTTTTATTAAATATTCAATTCTCATAAAATTCTAATTTTAGGGGATGAAGGTGTCATTTTGATAAGATTTTTATTTTAACCTCATTGACCTTTCACGTGGACAATGTTCATGGTCTGGGAGATTAGCCTTGGTCAGTTTGATGAAGTTCTTATTTACAGGGACATAACCTTTTTAGATTCCCTACAGTATCGGCACCGTTTTTTATAAAGTGTAGACCTAGATCTAGTCTAAAGCTGGAAGATTTGTTCTACGTAGGGGAGAATATTATCTAGTTCTCATTTTCTTCTTTTTCAAGTTTTCTTCCTTTTATGATGCACAGCAGTATTGGCAAAATAAATCATCAGATCAAAAGTACAAAAATAGAATTAAGTTAGATCTAGATTGCAGGATGTTTTCACCAGTAATTAATCATCGTAGAGGTACATTTATTTGCTGATTTACATTTGTTCTTATCAAGTTTGTTTCGTTAATTTCATTGTGTCTCTTCTTCATTTCATACTGGTTTCTCCTACTGAATTAGATCTAGAATTTTTGTCACAATTTTTCCCATCTATTTATTTATTTTTATTTCATTAAATCTGTTTTTCTTTTTTTTTGTGTGTGCATGTTTACAAAACAACGGTATATTTTAAATTACAAGACAAGGTTTATTCTATGTAAAATTACTGTTTGTTTTATTGAACTCAACTTCTTCCGTATACATATCTCCTTCTCTGGCGTTGTGAATAGAATCATTCAGTTTGCGTTTACGTATTCTCATATGTCAGGTTTTTGTTAGCTCTAACGTGTTGCTGTTTATGTTGTTTATTTTGGGATTCAAATATTTTAAATTTGTGTTTATTTTCTTGCGTTTGTTTGTTTTTTATTAGATACACTTTTCTCCTTCCTTCGACAACAGTACTTCCGAATCAGTAGCAGATACAAGGGCTCTTGTTTCATCTCTAAATGTGGTGTTACTATAGCATTTCTGTGTTGAAGGCTTCTTTTCCCTGTCATGACGTAATTCGGCTTTGCCCCTCTTCCTCTCAACGCTTAAGTATGGAAATGTTTTCAGTCTGAAAACTAAATCATGAGTTCCTCCAGTTCTAGGTGGCAGGTATCGAAAATATTGTCTAGTTGGTCAAATGGTGCGGTGGCCAGATGGTTAGAGTGTTAGACTCCTAATCCAAGGGTCCAGGGTTCGAATCCGAGAGGTGACCGTATTATTGTGTCCTTGGGAAAGATATTTTACACTATTTTTCCTCTCCCCACCCATTGGGTAACGAATTGGGTATCGGCATATTCTGTTAGGGAAGTAAACCTATGACAGACTAGCGTCTAGGAGATGAAGTAAAAAGCATCCGTTTGGCTTTATGCCTCTGAAACCGGAATAAGCTCCGGCTCTATGGGCCTCATTGGCCTTGAACAAACTTTACTTACCTCTAGGTGGCAGGTATTGAAAATACTGTCTAGTTGGTGAATATTCAGTCTCTAACTTCATTGAAAAACGAAGAGGGAGTGAGATGAGACCATGAGCAAAGTGCACTTTACATTTTCACGGCCAACAGAAGAACGGATTTAAAAAGTTGACCTCGATAACACCTTAAAAAATGATCTAAAAAAATATCTTCAGTGCATTAAATGCATGTTTGTATCACTGACAAGTATTTTTCAGCTCGATTCTGAAATTGACACCAGAAATCAGATTTGACAAAAAAATAATGTCTTGAGAAAAAAAAAAACATTTGGCCTGAGCCAGTTATCTGCCCCTTATGGCTGGTGATAGAAAATGAAGCGCTGCGCTTAGCTTTCTCCCAGGATCAGTTTTGGTGGGAGAGGCGGACGATGACTAATGAAAGTGAGATGCAGTTAGTTAGAACACTTTAGTAATTTTTAACGTAAGAATGTGAGGCATGCGTGCGTGAGAGAGGATCCGCTCTGCATGAGCCTCTGATCATTCATGCACCTGCTGTAAGTAGGTCACTCATGCACCTGCTGTAAGTAGGTCACTCATGCACCTGCTGTAAGTAGGTCACTCATGCACCTGCTATAAGTAGGTCACTCATGCACCTGGTGTAAGTAGGTCATTCATGCACCGGGTCTAAGTACGGATATCAGACCTGTTTTCTTCCAGGACTGGAAAACCGACGTAAAATAAGTAGGTCATCCATGTACCTGGTCTAAGTAGGTGCTTCAAGAATCTAAGAATGTTCAATCACTATTTTTGCTCAATTTTGAATATTTTGGGCAATTTTTTGGCGGTGGGTCTGAGTCTTCATATATTTTATTTGACCTAGATCTAGACTTACAGTAATTGTCTCCATTTCTTAAAGCCTGAGAGTTATTTGGGGGAATTTATAATAAACTTGATATAACACGACATCGAGTCGTCTGCGCGGATCTGGTATGACAGTGAAAAGAAGCCTTCAAAATGACCTTTTCAAATGCTACTATTACTAGTGATATTTATTGAAAAGTTTGTTAAAACTGTACATACTTTGTGTAAATTGATTGTCTATAAAATGTTACCATTCAATGTGATCTTTGCTCCAAAGATGGAGTAAAAGTTAGTTCTTTTTTATTTGTTCTTGTTATTAAGGAGGCAGAATGATACCCATAACTGCATTTGTTTTAATATCAATACTTGGTCTTGAATCTAATTGCTTTACATTAGTGATATTGTTGACGGAGAAAGGAGAGAGAAAAGAGAGAGCGAGAGAGAGCAAGAGAGACAGAAAGACACAGACAGGGAAAGGAGGTATGCAGTCAGAGAGAGAGAGAGACGGGGGGGAGGGGAGTGAAAAAATGTGTGAAGTGACAGACAATGATTTGTTTCAGAAACAAACAAGAAAAACAGTGAAACTTTTACTATTCTATCTTCACAATTCTAAGAATTAGACATTGATTTAAGGAGAAGCTGTCAGTTGAAGATGTTGAGAACAGAAGAGAATGAACTTAAAAATGAGTCATGTCTTACTGAATGAAAGCTCCTTCAAGACTTGCAAGGCTTGTAGAGGAAGAATAGAACTGATTCCAGTTTCAGTATCAAGTTGGACGGATGAAACCAGATGTCCTTCTAGGTACAATGTTAGTGTGCCCTTATTCCGGTTTCAGTATCAAGTTGGACGGATGAAACCAGATTTCCTTCTAGGTTCAATGTTAGTGTGCCCTTATTCCGGTTTCAGTATGAAGCTGAATACCAGATTACCTGTGCCGTATATTTATTTAAATTAAATACCACTACCGGTAACATAAAATATTAAATGACATAAATTATAGCTTTCTCCTTTAATTGTAAATGGCTTCAACTGCCTTTGATTTTACCCTAAAACTCTTTCAACACTGAGGAATAAATCATAGTTTTATTTAAAGATTAACAAGAATAGATCTCCATACTCTAAACTTTAAAACTCAGTGTCCCCCTTGCAGTCTCTCTAAAACAGCTTCGAATTCTCCATAAAACAACTTGGAAGTCTGCCTAAAACAGCTTTGAATAAAACAGCTTCGAATTTCTTCCTAAAACAGCTTCGAATTCTCCATAAAACAACTTAGAAGTCTGCCTAAAACAGCTTTGAATAAAACAGCTTCGAATTTCTTCCTAAAACAGCTTCGAATTATCCATAAAACAGCTTCGCAGGCTCCCTAAAACAGCTTCACACTGTCAAGGTGTCTGATATAGAAGAAGCAGGCCAGCTTGAAGGAGCATAGTGTGAGAACAAGGTTCAGTCTCACTTTCCATCGTCCAGGTTTTGAACTTTGAGGAGAATATTCTACTAGAATTCTAGATAGAAGGACAGTGTAAACCAGTCTTTTCAGAATATTCTACATACAAGGACAGTGTAAACCAGTTTTTTCAGAATACTATAGGTACAAGGACAGTGTAAACCAGTTTTTTCAGAATACTCTAGGTACAAGGACAGTGTAAACCAGTTTTTCCAGAATACTCTAGGTACAAGGACAGTGTAAACCAGTTTTTCACTTGCACCTGTGGACAAATATTATTGATATATTATTCTACGAGAATGTTGAAGATGGATGTCGCTTGTAAGATAAGTTGTTGATCGTTAGACACTGTGATGTTTGAAAGACTGTGTCAGACTGGAATTCTGATGGATGCGTCGGTGCCGTCTCTTTGTTCTTTGCTTTCATCTGTTGTTATCTTTTTCTTCATCTGAAATTTCTTCTCTCTCTCTTTTTTTTTTTTTTTTTTAGCGTTTTGGCTGAAGAAAGGAGATGATTTCATGGCCTGTTTTCAATAGAAATTTTTCAAGCGACAAACTATGAAAGAAATGAAATTTAGGGGCACATCTAATTTGTTTAGAAACATACTGATACACACACACACACACACGCACACACACAAACACACACACACACACACACACACACACACACACACACACACAAACACACACATACAGACTCCAGTCCATCTTTCATTGCCTCCTGTTCTTCTTGTTTCTCTCCTTGCATCAAACTCTGTCTCATATGCAAATCTGTCTCATACATATGCATGAAGCATTCAAAGCATCACATCAATTATGCTAAGGATTGAAGTAGAACAAATGATATGCTAATGTTCTATGTTCCTCATGTTCTGCGATGTTCTTGTTCTGGAACAGAACTAAAGATGGAAAAAGGGGAGATAAATGTTGGAATGTATCTTATTCTGCTTGAGTTCTGTGGGTCAAATCTATTTTAGGAACCATCATTAGAATAGAATCTACCTTACATTACTTCATACTGGGAGAAAATTTAGCATGATTTACAAAATCATAAAAAGGAACTTTTCAAAAGTGAGGGAAAATGTTATGACTAGAATCTAGATCTATTCATGGTGCAGAGAAGATTTCTTCATGTTAAAAATAAAACAAAATGTATTCAGAGATCTTGATTGCCAGTAGATCTATGCCTTATGTAACAATTGTTTGTGGAGAACACAGAAAGGTTTTGGAATGTTTGTTTTTTTCTGTTTGTTTGTTTTTTAAATCATGAAAAAAATTGAACTTCAAAAACAGTGCAAAGAGTGTTATGGCCTGTCCGTTAATGAGGCTTGTATAGAAGTGAAATAAAATTGCAATTTAAATCTAACAAAGTTTCCACAGTCACAAAAAGTTGAGTCCATAATCAAATGAGTCATTATTCCCTATCCTGGCCTTAGCGCGAGAATATTGAAATCAGCATCCTGTTTCTAACAGTTCTAGGATTTGTATTATACTTGTTTGTTTGTTTGTTTGTTTTGTAGTACGTTTTTAAATCAAATCATGATCTGGACAACATGTGTTGGCAGTGTGTCAGAATGTACGTGTGTAAATATTCAAATGAAGAACACAGCAGTCGAGGTGTGCTGTGCTGTCCAGACTTTCCTGTGATGGAATGAATGGAGGTCAAGGTTGTGCCTGTGCTGGGGAACCAGAAGCGGAGCATGAGAGGGTTAAAGGTCAAGGTTCAGGGTAAATGAAGAGGGGCGGAGCATGAGAGGGTTAAGGGTCAAGGTTCAAGGTAAATGAAGAGGGGTGGAGCAGCTGAGGGTTAAGGGTCAAGGTTCAGGGTAAATGAAGAGGGGCGAAGCAGCTGAGGGTTAAAGGTCAAGGTTCAGGGTAAATGAAGAGGGGTGGAGCAGCTGAGGGTTAAGGGTCAAGGTTCAGGGTAAATGAAGAGGGGAGGAGCAGCTGAGGATTAAGGGTCAAGGTTCAGGGTAAATGAAGAGGGGCAGACAGACTAGAACATACAACACACAGGGACTTCGTATGAAAGAACAGTCGTAAGGGCGACCCATGGGTCGACATAGCTGTCTTCCATAAACATGCGTAAGCGGAGAAAGAAGAAGGAAAGTTAGGTGAAAACAGCACGTACTTTATGAAAGGAAGCGAAATAACTGGAGGAGGACGGCAACAGGTCGACTTTAAAGTAAAGGGAGAGTAATCCGTCATCCTTATAGTTATAAAATTCTTCCTCAAGTTGTCGTTCCTTGTGCTATGTGGAGTGAGAGACACGTGGACATGTTTGTCCTTAAAGAAACTGGTCCAGTAGAGTAACTATGCACTGGTCCAGTAGAGTAGCTATGTACTGGTCCAGTAGAGTAGCTATGCACTGGTCCAGTAGAGTAGCTATGTATTGGTCCAGTAGAGTAGCTATGTACTGGTCCAGTAGAGTAGCTATGCACTGGTCCAGTAGAGTAGCTATGTACTGGTCCAGTAGAGTAGCTATGTACTGGTCCAGTAGAGTAGCTATGTACTGGTCCAGTAGAGTAGCTATGTACTGG
>JBDFRD010270950.1:0-10882 GCA_039654405.1 Bullina lineata
TGATGATGATGATGATGATGATGATGATGATGATGATGATGATGATGATGATGATGATGATGATGATGATTGTATCAAACGATAAAATAAATTGAACATAACAAAAATAACGAGCACAACCACCCTGACTACCAGCTGGCCCCTCCCTCCCATCACAGCCATCTATTCCCAGAATGCAACCATCCCCTCCAGGTAATAATCCGAATGAGAAAAGTGATTATTTTCAAAGTTGCTCCTCAAAACGCAGTAAAAAGGAAAGCTCGTATGTTGTAGCACGCGCCACCAAACGCAGGCCACCATGTTTACAGGCGACACTAAAGGAACTCACTCACTCACTCATGTCCTTCACCCCCACTGGGGCATAGGCCGCCGACAAGTTTCCTCCAGCCATCTCTATCCTGGGCCAGTCTCTCCACACTAAAGAAAGCCACTAAACTAACAAACCTTGTGGCACTCGACCAGAGTTGTGCTTCCCTAAGTTACGCTAATGAACACGTCCGTCCGAGGTAACAAAAGCTGTGACGTCATGGTGAAACGCAAAAGTGACATCAGCCCCCGCTCAAATGTTCAGAAGAGACGGCGCCAACATGCTGAGGCCAGCACTGAAGCAGCAAATAATGAACCTGAAAATTCACCTCAGGAGAACGACATCCTGGCCAACGTCACTGTGTCTCTGCCAGATATTCCTACACAATTACGGCAACCACTACAACCCCTTCCCGTACCAATGAATGGGCTTGCACCATCGCAAAATGCCACCCTACCAAATGCATTACCTCTGGTTATGCAGTATAGACCCGACACTTTTGCACAGAATGTTACTATGATTTGTGAACTATCAACCATCTACCACTATTGCAACGCATCCAGATTTCCAGGTGAGACAAATTCACTCTGCTGCAGTAATGGTAGATTGCGCCTCCCATTGTTTCCCGACCCACCTGCGGAACTACAGAGTCGCTTCTCTGGTGAGTCAATCGATGCTGAACATTTCTCACCGGAAAGACATCATTCAGCTGCACTGAAATCAAATGTGCAGGATGGAACCCTAATGTTTGTATCAGGGCCAAGTCTGCCAACTGATTGGTCCTCTTCAACATGCAGAACGGGCACAGGCAGAGTTTCTTCAAATCTATTCATAGACGGAGATGAGCAAACTGAGAGAAGAATGGCGGTCATCAATGGACTTCTCAGACCTGTAGTCAGCGACCTGCAGAACATGCTACACGAACGAAATAAATATGCACAGGAACTTAAAATGGCACTCGAAATTGTTCGGCAAAATGATTATCAAGGATGCCTACTAAAAGCATGTATGTGTATTTCAAGGTCAAACACATTGTGTGTGAGTAATCGTATTACTACATGTTTAACAGAATTAACAAAATGTTTCTACTAAAAGAATGTATGTCAATGTGTATTTGAAGGTCAAACACCTTGCGTGTGAGTAATCGTATTATAGCAGAATTAACAAAATGTTTTTACTAAAAGTTTGCATTGTGTTTCAGGCTCAACCATTTTTGTTCTGTTCATAGAACAGGTGTCCATGCTTGTATATTATATGCGTGTATTCACTCAAATTAAGACCTTTACCTGTGATCAAATTTGATGAACCTGTTTGTGTTCTCATTTTATGTGTGTAACAATTGTTGCTTAGAAAGAAATTGTTGAAGAAAGACTCCCTGCAAGAGAAGACAAGGAAGACCAAAAAGAAGATGGTCCCAGGATATCACAGACGCTCTCGGGGAACCAGTGACAGAGGCTGGGCGCATGGCGCAGGATAGGGAGAGTTTCAAGAAGGCTGTCATGGAGGCCACGTTCTGCAAGGGACAAGCCCCATAGAGAGAGAGAACAATTTTTGCCGTGTCAAATTCTTATCATGTGCACGTACTTAGCCATCTTGTTATATTCACATTCTTTTGATATCATGGGAGGTTGGAAGGAGTTGATATGCAAAACAAATGTACAAATAATGATTCAACAGGTAGTTTAAAACTTTGCGCACAAGAAGTAGAACCGAGGCATATTTTTTCAGATTTGGATGTGAATCAGCCAAATTAAAAATTGCTTGTTTAGGTTTTAATTAGCTCTGATAATCAAAATCCCATAGTTTGGGCAGCTTTGTGCAGGTATCTGTTATATTTATATTTGCATGTGAGTTATTTCTAAATGGAAAAAGGTATCCGCGTATAAGTAAGAAGGTATGGACAACTGGGTCTTGCCATGTTGATTCAAGCAACCACTTCTTAGGTTGAACTGAAGTGGTACATTTTTCTGATGGGAAACGTACAAATACGTGTATACTATGTATACTGGAATAGTGATGACTTTATCTCTTTTCAGCTTTGTCCATGACATGCCAGCGTTGTTCATTCCTGCCTCAATACTTCTTCGTCATGTCTGTTTAGGTCGTCCCACTTTCCGCTTTCCCTGTGGGTTCCACTCAAGGCTTTGTCGGGTGATATTAAAAATTTGTTTGATGCTTTCTCAAAGTGTGACCAGTCCAACCCCACTTTCTTCTCTTGATTTGGGTCATTATTGGGGTTTGCTTTGTGCGTCTCCACAACTCTTCGTTTGGTATTGTCTCGGGCCATCTGATCTTAAGTATGTGCTTCAAGCACCTGTTTATGAATGTATGCAGTTTTTGAATGTTAGTTCTGGTCATTCTCCATGCTTCTTTTGAGTAAAATATTTTCTAGATTTGAAGTAGGACATTGTGTGACATTCTGTTTGTAGGCATCCACGTTTAAGAACAAGCTTTGTTTTACAAATAGAAATGAAACTCAACACATTGTATGCTCAACTGTTTCTAAGGAATATATTTTGGACGAAAAATATACTTTCGATGTACATAACTTCAACTTGTTATATAAGTTCATTAGTTCTTATGAAATTATGTGAGAATATCAAATAAAAAGTTATATTAAAAATAATATGTACAACACAAAAATGCTTATTCACCAAAATATGAGTATTGTTTCTTTCCGTTTTGGCCCACTGAAAAATTGAACAAAACATAAATGGTATACAATTCAAGGAAAAATCATTAGATCAACTGCTGAATTCTTGTTCCACATGTACTATACAAAGTGTGTATTCATTCAATGTGACACGACAGGTTTCACTTACACATTGTGGAGTTGTCTCATAAGTTTTTGTTTTGTTTTTTGTCCAGTGAAACTGAAGACAAGAACGAATGAAACAACTTGTTTTTACCCTGAGAATAATTACCCTTGTTTCAGAGCTGAAAAATATGATGTTTTTTTTCTATATTTTATCTCCATGTTTTGGCTGTACTTGTAGTACTGCCTTCTTCATGGAGATTTACCACAGAAAAACCAATAAATGTAAAGTTATGAAGTAAAAACATGATCATCGATGTAGTATTTAATTGATTTCTCTGATATTTTTGCCATCCTTTGCTAATGTTCTGAACTCAAAAACCGTACCAACAACATAGGTTGAGTCTTGATAGAGTATGTAATTATATAATTGGAAATCATGTAATCATATAATTGGAAACCATGTAATTATATAATTGGAAATCGATCATGTAATTATATAATTGGAAATCAAATTAAATGAATCTATACTTTAAGTAAGTTATATAAATCATGTCAAGTAATAGATTCAAGATATAGATGTATCATAAACATTTGTTAAACCAGTTCTGGAAAGTTAATTTTTCTTTTTTCATAGTAACAGCAGACTGTCAATTACCCCATACACCAAGTGTTAACACAAACAAGAAACTCTAATTGACAATGATGGGAACTGTAAACCAGTTTGCAATCAAGAAAAGTGCAAAAGGAGAATTTCTCATGTGTTACATGAAAAATGTCACATTTTATTGCTTTGAAAAATATAGTTACAAGAATAATACACTGTAGCAATAATTTATTGAACTTCCAAAACTCTACCAACAATGGCAAAATTCTTTAGTTTGTACATTTTCTACATGGTGTGCTGATGGCGAGGATCTATACAATACTTACAGTTCATCAAGAGATACAAGACATTTTCAGATGCATCTCGGCTTTCATTCCAAATATCTCTTTGGCTTTTGGCAGAAACAGACAGAATAAATTGCACCGCTCAGTAATGTATTACACGAACAGATTTGTTTTTCAGTGATTCGATTAATTTTTCAGTGGTAATACAAATAAATAAAAGTACAAAAATCAAAGAGGCTGAAAATAAAGAAAGCTTCAATGAAGCTATAATCAATCCTTAGACAAAAAGGGCAGGGCTTGCCTCAAAGATGACTGTATTCCCCCAGTTCCATTATTTCATCCATTTGAAACAAGGATAAGTTTCCACAAATATTCGGCAATTCATATTTACATAAGGCATCACTAAATTTATTTACACAAGACTTTACAAGTGTTCATAATTCAAATTTACACAAGACAATGCTAACTTGCCACAATTAATTCAAACTTACACAAGGCAATGCTAACTTGCCACGATTAATTCAAACTTACACAAGACAATGCTAACTTGCCACGATTAATTCAAACTTACACAAGGCAATGCTAACTTGCCACGATTAATTCAAACTTACACAAGGCAATGCTAACTTGCCACAATTAATTCAAATTTACACAAGGCAACGCTAACTTGCCACAATTAATTCAAATTTACACAAGGCAATGCTAACTTGCCACAATTAATTCAAATTTACAAAAGACATGAATGAGTGAAGATGATTCATGAGTATGACTTCTTATTGCTGAACACCTTACCAATTCATAAATTATTTACAAATGTGTGAATACAATAATAAATACACAAATATCATAAGCATAAATATTTAGATAACACGTACACATGGTTGAAATGAATGTAGCACCTTTATACAAATAGCACTGGTGGTGCACAACATTGACACATGATTTATTTTTCATTTAAAATTAAAAAAAAAAATATTCAGTCATACTTTGACACGTTCATATCTTGTCTCGTATCAGTCCTTTTCCTTTCTAGAAGACTCCTCACCAGATTTTTATTGTATC
Organism: Bullina lineata; assembly: GCA_039654405.1. Lineage (NCBI taxonomy): Eukaryota > Metazoa > Mollusca > Gastropoda > Bullinidae > Bullina > Bullina lineata. The sequence goes on from JBDFRD010270950.1 coordinate 5,016, forward strand.
TATTGAAGGAAATGAAGGAATAGGCCTACAACTGTTTATTTTCTTCAGTGAGCAACTCTTATGGGGGAGATTTTTAGATTAGTGCTCCGTTCCTAGTGTTTTCAAAGGGAGAATTTTGGACGATTTCACTTGCTCATAATAAATGTAAAATGAATGTTGGCTGAAAAGATGAAAGATGGATAATCTGTGAATGTTATTAGGCACCCAAAACCGACTTTCAAAACTCATTATATCTGAAGATGATTGACACAGGCTGGTAGAGCTTGTCATTCTGAGCAATTTGATACCAAACTTTTCCCTATAGTTTGATTTTCAAGGAAATTATGAATTTTTCAAATATTAAAATTTTGAAGATTTTCCGCAACGTGTCAAAATGTTATCCACATTCTATGATGAAACAAATGCGAGATCATGTCAGGCATGAAATGTATTGTTTATCTCATGCTTCCAGCCTTCAATAAAAGTACTCGTTTGCATGCAAAAAAAAAAAGATGCAATTATCAAATACCTGATGTAAATATTTTGCGACCTGTAGAAATAATACATAATTTATCATATATATGTTTTATTAATTTTATGACAGCGTAAGCCTGAGTTTACCCCATAGTTCTTTTTCTGAAAAAAATTAGATCACTAAAACCAATCCTGGCTGTAGATCTATGTCAATACTAATATTGCAGTGAGAAAGATAATTAGGAAATTCACAAGGGAGTGAGTTGGTGAACGCAGTGTGATAGTGATAGTGATAGTTCACCATCTCTGCAATGTACACAAGGGAGTAAGCTGGTGAATGGAGTGAGATAGTGATAGTTCACTATCTCTGCACTGTACACAAGGGGGTGAGCTGGTGAATGGAGTGAGATAGTGATAGTTCACCATCTCTACACTGTACACAAGGGAATGAGCTGGTGAATGGAGTGTGATAGTGATAGTGATAGTTCACCATCTCTGCACTGTACATAAGGGAATGAGCTGGTGAATGGAGTGTGATAGTGATAGTTCACCATTTCTACACTGTACACAAGAGGGTGAGCTGGTGAATGGAATGTGATAGTGATAGTGATAGTTCACTATCTTTAGTCTGTACACAACATGCACGCACCTGTAGGCTGCTTACACTTCATTCTCTCTATTGTGTCATTTCCTTGGCTCATATTTTGTTGGAATTGAGTGACTATAGTTTTACACAAAGTAGTAATCCCGCTGGCTGATAATAGAGTGAACTGGAAGACCATGACCGTCGATGACTGCACCAGGCCTGACACTTGAAGAAGAAGAGTGCCCATGTGCTGCTTTGGAATGTTTTTTATGGGATAAGCATTCTTTCTTCACTATGGTGTGGATGAAATACTCCTGTGTTAATGAATGAGTTTCAGCCGATTGGCATCAGTGGAGAGCTCTGGTGGAAGCCTTATGTGCTATTTAGTACAAAGAGGAGTAGATAGATAGATAGATAGATAGACAGACAGACAGACAGGCAGACAGACAGACAGACAGACAGACAGACAGACAGACAGACAGACAGACAGACAGACAGACAGACAGACAGACAGATAGACAGACAGATAGATAGATAGATAGAGAGCTTTAAACTTTTTTGTAAAGAAATGTAAAACTATATATAACTGTTACATTTTTTTAAAATCTAATAATAGATATCTTACACTGAAAGCATTCCCAGGCGCTTTTGAGATACTGGAGTCAATCCTGACACGATCAGGCGATTCTATCCGACGATATTTCATTCTGTGCCAATAAGGCAGCTCCTGGGGTCTCTTTGTGGATCTATCCACGTACACCATTTTTAGGTACACGGTCGCAAGTTCTTTATTATCCAGTGTATTGGTCAACACCTCACGAAAGGTCAATGATGTCTGGCCTAAGTTTATGAGTTCAATCGTTACCTGATGACAAAATAAACAATAACATTTTTTTTAAATGATGCAAATATTATAGTCAGCACTACCTAAATAAAAAGAATTATGCTAAAATAAGTTAGTTTTTTTATGCAATAAATGATAAGGGTCTAATTTTTTTCGAGAAACTATTATCAGGACAAAAAAAAATTAAGATACCAATGCACAAGATCAGTGAGTACATTTTATATACACATGTGCAGAGTTCTTCACCTATGGTCTTTTGAATACAAATATTTTAGACAGCTTCCAGTACTAAACCATTGTAACAACATGGCTATGAATATGCCCAAATTCTTTTTGCCTTGCTTTATTTTGGGTAAAATAAGAAGTTAGTTTATTAAAAACTTTTATAGAGAAGGTCAATTTTAAAAAGCCTGTCTCAGTGGATAAAAAGTTAGACAGATGGAATATAAATTATTACCTTTAACAATTGATTCAAGATTCTTTGTAATATATCTTCATAGAAGCATAATTTACTCATAATCATATATTTAAAATCAGCCGGTCATTTAACTTTCATTTAACAGACAACTTTCAGTATACCCTACATAGTCACTGCTTCAGAAATGTTTTAGTTATATGTCTTAAGTTTAAACAATTTTATGCTTTAAAAACTTTACACACTATAACATGGTGTGTCAAGCTGTAAAAGATGTATAATACTACATATAACAAGACATTATTCTGGAGCGAGATTACTCGTGCTGCATTTAAACAGTACAAACCTTGAATGGGAAGGATTGATATTTTCTAACCACTTCCCACAAGCTTGGGTCAAAATAGTAATCTCCCCCTAACAAAAAGGTTCCAAAATTCTTGTTGATCAGTTCTCTCATGTCCAAGAAGTTCCCAAGCATGAACGGCATAATCCTGCCGGCCTCAAAAATACGGCAAATCTTCCATGGGCCTATTCCCCCTGAAAAAAAGATAGTATAAAATCAGAAAAGCTGCAGTATTTAAATGACAATAGTCTATACTAGCATTTAGAATCCTCAATCTTATAAAAAGTTATTATATGCTGCAGTTGAGGCAACGCTTTCAAAAATTCATCCTGTTGTAAATATGCATTATTACAATCTCAAGTCCATCCACACATCCATACCATACATTTTCAAATGTGTACGTTCCCAAAAGAAAAAGGACCAAGACTTTCCATTCCACGGGTCGCCCATCACTTTGAATTTTTCTACAGTGGTTTTAGGACAACTACTTAATTGCCACACTAGGACTACCTTTTACTTTCAATGAGTGATAATAAAAGAAGAGAATGGAGAAACATAAAATAGTATACAAAATATATACAAAACCGACTGAAAAAGTTGCAGAAAAGCAAAACAACCTCACCTCCACGATCAAAATCATCATAGGTAAATCCTGGGAGGTAGACGTGAGCAACAAAGCGCTTTTCATCTAATTCTAGTCTGTAATCATGGACTTGAGTTGCCATTGCAGCACCAACGTACAATGTAACTGAAAGACATTTTATGAAATGGGTTTTTTTAGCTTTGGTATTAACATCCTTTGATCAGATACTAGAGCACAAAAGATCTCATGGTAAGTATATTAAACTTGGTGAACTACAGATATGTGGTCAAAGGGAAAGAAATTAAGAATACCCTGTGAAGAAAATTATTATATTAGATCTAACTCTCTGCTTCTACTAGAAATTTGAATTTATCAAACTTTGACTATCAAATTGATGTTTGAAAAGAAGTTAAGATCTGTTCACATGAATAATATAAAATTAGCCCTACACATAAGTGTAACTACAGTAATGTCAAGTTCTGCTATAATTCATTTCTTTGAAACAGGGCCATTATTACTATTGACTCCAGATGTCTAATAATACACCCCTTGAAATAAAAGACCTCCATCCTTGGCTTAAAGGTCTCTAGTCCAAACTAGCTATCTAGATCATGTAAACTAAATCTCTTAAGTGTCTTTAAGACATATAATTCATTCTTTTATAAAGAATTAAGATCTTTTAAAATAAAAAAATAAAAATTGAGGCAAGACATTATGCCATGCATGCTGGCATGAACAAGGAAGGGCATTTGAAACAGCTTTATTAGAAGGTGATGAGGTAGGCTTACAGCTTGGAGAACTGTGACCTAATGAGACCTCAATTATAAGCAAGTGAAAACGCTTAGTCCTGTCTCACTTTACATACATTTTCTAAATTCAATTAAGTTCAATTTTAATCATTCTTGGAAATATACAGTGAACCTCGGATACAACCATTACAACGAGCTCAGATCCAACGAAACTTCACATTCAACAAGCACAATTTATTAAAGTCCCATCTTTTCTCTCTATTTGCCTATTTTGTACTTTGAATAGAACGAGTACAAAAATCTACCAACCTCGGTTATAACGAGGTTATCATTTTGAAATGGGGTCTTCTCATCCCCATCTGACATGACGTGCAGAAAAATGAGAGATCCATTAGATATGAGACAATTCATTTGTGCTTATTACATCAAAAGACAATCCCAACCCGACTGCATCAATATGTAGGCCCACATACGCAGTGTACACAACAGCTTGCATGGAGAGTGGGTAGCTGTGAGGGGGTGGGGAAGGCGTAGGTGCGAAGGATAGTGAGGAGAGGGACAGTTGAAATCAGAGCACGGCACTATGCTAACGTATTAGATGCGTAAAATCTTTAGCATCTGGGGCTTGGCTTGAGGAGATTGAAAGGGGGGGGGGGGGATGCTTTTGTTTGCCAATTATTGGCCAGGTTAAATTAATTGGACCAACGAAAACACTGTTTTCATGACCTTGGATTTAAAGAGGACATTAGTCAGGTCACCTTGACCTCATTACATTTGAGGTTCACTGTACAGAAAGGATACAAAAATAAAATACACTTAAGCTGCTTCACTCATCTGTAAAAGATGAAAAGAGCCATAGAAAGTTTTTATATTTGAAATTCTGCTTGGTGTGATACCCTGGAATGAGCTACTCTAGACCCAAGTATCCTAAGCATGGATGACTTTATAGCTGGTTTTTCTTTGTGCAGTTGTAATAAAAAATTTATCGCTGTACGATAAGGCCACAAGCGCGGTCCTCCTGAATGGCAGGTATGGTGACTGGTTTCGCACAACAGTGGGAGTACGCCAGGGATGCATTCTCTCACCCACACTCTTCAATGTCTTCCTAGAAAGGATTATGGAAGACGCCCTCGAAGATCATGTAGGCGCAGTCTCCATCGGAGGAAGAAATGTCACAAATCCGCGATTTGCTGACGACATCGATGGCCTTGCAGGGAATGAGGATGAGCTGACCAGCTTGGTAAAACACGGCCTCTGCATATGGCATGGTGATCAGTCCCAAAAAAACAAAGCTTCTGACCAACAATACCAAGGGCATCACCTCAGAAATCAGAGTCGGAGAAACAAGTCTCGAAACAGTGAAGACGTTTAAATACCTCGGATTCATCATATCGGACGAAGGTTCAAAACTTGAAATTATAACAAGGATCGCACAAACAACAGTGGCAAAATCAAAGCTCCAAACTATCTGGAGTGACAAGAACATCAGCCTGCACTCAAAGATACAACTAATGCGCTCCCTTGCTCTATCGGTCTTCCTGTACCCATGTGAAACATGGACACTTACCGCAGAACTAGAAAAGAGGATCCTGAGTAGTGAGATGAAATGCTACAGAAAGATCCTAGGCGTCCACTACATGACCAGGTAACAAACAAAGAGGTCCACAGAAAAATCATAGAAGCCATAGGACCACACGATGACCTCCTCACTGTTGTGAAGAAACGGAAATTAAAATGATACGGGCACGTTTCTCTTTCAGAAGGCCTTGCAAAAACAATCCTCCAAGGCACAGTTAAAGGAGGCCGGAGATGTGGTTGACAGAGAAAAAGGTGGGAGGACAACATCCAGGAATGGACAGGACTCAACCTGGCGGAATCCCAGAGGGTGGTGGAA
>JBDFRD010271060.1:0-10882 GCA_039654405.1 Bullina lineata
CTGTCACCTCCAGGATTCGAGCCCTGGACCTTGGATTAGGAGTCCAACGCTCTAACCATTCGGCCACCGTGCCACCTATAGGGCCCTACATACTTTACAAATGTACAATGTACGTGTATAAGTACATGTACATTGTATTATGATGTCAACATAGTTTATGAATTAACACGAGCAAGCTACAAGCATTCACTAACGAACGGATGTCTCAGGAACATCCTCCACATCAGATGGCCAGAAGTCATCTCACCCAACGAACAACTGTGGGACAGGACAAGACAGACCCCAATTGAGATAAAGAAAAGGAAATGGAGCTGGATCGGTCACATGTTGCGAAAAAAAAACCTGCATCCATTGTCAGCAGAAGGCCCTGGACTGGAATCCACAAGGAAAGCGGAAAGTGGGTCGACCCAAACAGACTTGGCGCAGGAGTATAAACGTGGAATGTGGAATGACGCAGGCCGTGCTGAGGAGGACCTGCCAGAACCGTGTGCGTTGGAGAGATGTTGTTGCGGCTCTATGTTCCCTAAGGAATCAAGAAGCATAAGTCAAGTAAGTCACCGGGATAATGTTGACAATGGAGTTTTGGTAGACACTGATTCTGATATATATAACTACATGTTAGAAATAGAAAAATCATCCTGTGTGAAAAGGGAATGAAATTAAGAGGGTCAAAGAAAGTTCTGTATGAAAGATTGCTAAATCATTTGGCTAAAGTATTGTAAATGGTAGAGGGATGAAAATGAGAGTAAAGAGGCAGTAGATACATGTATTGAAATGGAAATCAGCTCTGAGTGAGAAAACCTCCAGAATAAGCTTTAAATTTGTTCCAATCTCAATTTTGACCATTGCATTTAGCAGGCCAATTTACATTAATAAGCATATGAAATTTGGTCTTTCTATCTTTAATATAAAGAATTTTATGATAAATTATGTGAATTTGCGGCGTTTTTTAGACAATCGCGCAAAGCGCTATTTCTTTCCCATAAAAATTGTTGGTTTATTTACGTGTACTCACGCCAATGAAAAAAAAAAGTACAGAGTACATGTATAAAATATCGTAAACGAGTTCCAGGACTTCGAAATAGTTTCTTGTAAAAGTTGAGATAATATGGCCCTCCAAAAACTGGCAAACGTGTTAATTTTGTGTTTTTTATTGCGCAAAACAGTTTTCTTAAATTTTCACCGTGCTTTTTCTAATTAATTATGACCGGTATCGTTACTATCGTTTAATGTTTGTGTACAAATAAATGTATCTACAAGATGGCTTTGTTCTGTTTATAATAGACTTTCTGTTATTGGAGCTTGAATTTGACTGTGCGGCTGGTTGTTTCATCGGCCAATTTTTTTCCCAAGTCAATAAAAACTTTGATACTTGATAACTTTTTTATTTGTTGTCCGATTTGTATGAAATAAAAACTGAGTTTTATGGTTTTTAAATTTCTATTTGAATATTCCTTCAAAAAGAGCTTTAAATGCAAAAGCAAAATCACTTTGGAATACCTAATTAAAGGGTTAGAATACGTGGGAGGAAATGGAGATGCCAGGAGCCTCAGTGTTTGTAAAAAAAATCTTGGGTTCAAAATAGAGGAAGTGGGAGAGAGTCTGCCAGCTAACGCCTTCCATTGATTTTCCTTCTGTCCGTGTGCCAGATAGATGCTTACAATGGAAAACAAAGAGCCCACTCATGTCTATTATGAATAATTGTAACGTGCACGGCGTTTGGTCCATGAAATCCATGACTGTTGACATTCGGTTTTTCTGTTTTTGCTAATAAGAGAAGTACTCACATGTTGACGCCAAATGTGTTACCGTATTATTATTATTATTACTATTACATACCTGTATTATTATTATGATGATGGTTATTATTACTTACTTTTGTTTTGCCATTAGATTTTTGATTCTTTTTTGCTGGCGTGTAATTATAGATGCTCCATGTAATTTCTTTCATTTTCTTTATGTATTTAATGTTGGAAGTGAAACAATACATGTATAGGTTTTTGAAAGTTAAATATTTACAAGCCATGTTACTTAGGTTATACATACATGTACATGTACTTATATAATACATGTATAACTTGATGTAATCCTTGTAGTTTGATATTCTACTTTCACTTCTTTCATTTGCTATGATTACATTCTTCACAAGTGCATGTATCTTATTTAAAAAAGTATAAATATATTTAAAAAGTATCATTTTCATAATATAATTTGTGTGAATCAGTGCTTCCAGTTGTCCGCAAATTTGCGGAAATCCGCAAAAACAGAAATTGGAAGTTAGGCTTAAATAGCCAGAAATTGCATTTTTAAGGTGCCTGAAACAAATTTTCTTCAGCGTTAGGGCGACAGCAAAGAGTATGAAGTAATTCCAGCTAAGTTCCTTTGATTTTGATGAGCAGTTGGAAAAAGTTTATACATTGGCAGTCTCAATATTCTGCATCATGTTTCACAATAAACCAACTTCATTGTTTCTCTCGTTCAAAAACTTGCTTTTTCTTCCCCGATAAGAGTGCATATTCTTATCGGAAAATTCTACGTGTATTATTATTATTATCATTATTGTCATTCTTACTATATATTATTATGAAGAATTCCTTTCTTTTTCTTTTTAAAGAGGGCCTCTTGTTTTCGTCCTTGCAGTTTTGGATTTCAATGCGTATTTTTTTTCAACTCTTCTGAAGGCTCACATATCAAAAGCTCAGGTGTGCGGTTTTGTTTTGTTTTTGTTTGTGTACCACCACTTTTAGCAGCCACTTCTTTGATAGCTATTTTTACATTTTCCCATCCTTTGATGTACATGTAATACGTTTCTTAATTTCTTTGTCACACTTTGTATCTGATGTAATGGTGAACACAAGATATTTAAATTTATATAATACTTGTTTGATTTTCTCTCCCCTGCAGCTGATGTTGGATTGAGGTATTTGTCCTTTCTTTGATATAACCATGCATTCAGTTTTCTTTGCATTCAATTTTAGTTCCTTTTTCTCACTTTCTTCTGTCACTGTATTGAGAATTTTTTGCAGCTTCTTCTTACAGTCGGCAATTAGTACACACGATTCGGTCACTCGCTTTGTATTTTAAAGGCAAAGTCGGACGGCCACTTTTGATGGATGAAATACACGTGAAGACTTCGCTGTTTGACCGTTTTATTTTTTGCCTAGGTTTTATCTCTCTCAGCTTGGGACTTCAATTGCTGTGATTGGGTCTATTTTTTTTTTGGTTTCATTTAATCTTTATAACTTCCTCGTTTGTCGAGTTTCGCTCTTCTGATACATGTACATGTATAATGAGAGGCTTACGTTTACTTTCTTTCAAACGTTGTGATGTTGTTGTCGATTTTCTTATTCTTGATAATGAATGTTTCCTGTCGTACTGTGCAGTGACAAATGTCAATCAGACTCTGGGTATTGAAAGAAACTAGGGTAGGATTCCAAATATATGCTGGTTTTACATTCAAGTCTGCCAGAGAATATTTCACATAATTATTATACTTATACTTATACTTTACTTATAATGAATATTCATAAGCCCTGTCCTTCCTGCTTTACTCAATCAATAAAACAGTGGATAGACCTTACGGCACTTCAAAAACAAAATGATTGCTGCAATCTAGACTATAATTTTGTCGGAAAGTAAAGAGAACAATGTTCCTTCAGTGGCTTCTTCTTTCTCACAACAGGGAAGGTCGGCCATTTGTCAATTTTTGATCCGCATAAATTAAAAAAATATCTCGTATAAAATTTAGAAATAAGACACAAATGGGGTGTCAACGTGTTCATCCTTTTGAGATAAATGAAATGGGGGTGTTGAAAATGTTGATAAATTTCATTAGAACAAAAATAATAGGCCTGGATTTTACGAACTGAGACACCACGGAAAATCGGTGTACAAATATAGAACCCCCCTTGTAATTATATTTGTAAACCGGTGAAATGTATGCCAATACATGTCCATCATTCTGGGTAAGAAAGCTCAAATGTGGACACCTTGATAAGTTAAATGACGCTCACTCTCGTCATCCTCAAAATGCAATCACGGAGGCCAAAATGGCCAAAGTCAGGCAACTTGTCTTGTCAGATCGGAGAATTGCAATAAGGCAGATTGTAAACGACACCTCATTGTCATAATATGGGTACGTTAGGACAATTCTGCATGAGCACTTGAACATGTCCAAGGTGTCAACAAGATTGGTGCAACGTCTTTTAACTGCAGAGAGATTCTTCTGGGTTTTGTGAGAGACCATAGAAACTTTTTTGATAAACTGGTAACAATTGTTATACTTGGCTGTGCCAGTACCATCATGAGATGCCAATCAAAGCAGTGGAAAAACTCCTGGAATCTTCCCCTAAAAAGCGAAGATGAACTGTTCTGTAATAAAGGCCATGCTGACTGCTTTTTTGGAATAACAAAGGCATTATCATGTGTGACTATCTTCGAAAGAACAAAACAATGAATGCTGATTACTACTCTCAACTGTTGACAAATCTAAAAGGGCAGGAGAGGGTGTTCTTCTTTTGCAGAACAATGCACCATCCAATCGGGCTGCAATTTCGACGGCTGCTGCAGGCGGTTGTGGGTATAATATTCTACCCCATCCTGCCAATTCACCCGATTTAGCCCCTTCTGACTATTTGTTCTTCTCTGAGCTGAGAAAAGACCTGTTCTGTTGAAATCAAGATCCTCTGTTCTGTTCCACACAAAGAGTTTTGAGAAATTGAAAAGCCATTTTCAGGTCATGCTTATCTCAAAATTATTGAGACTTTCACTTTCTGTTCAATAAAAACTGGTTAAAGAGTAATATGATAGTAATAATTTAGTCAGAATTATATGTTATAACATTCTCAATCTGTTTCTCAAACTAAGAGATATACTAGATCTACATGTAGTTCATCTATAGAAAACATTCAAAACCTTTTTTGTGTGTGCTAGAATATTCACATTTATTCAAGAGAAAATTCCTAGATAAAAATATACAAATAAAATGGCATTTACATTCATACACAAATGTAGACATTGCTAGCATACAAATACATGTACAAATTAAATGTAGAATGCAATTTTTAGTTTGTTGACACATACAATTTGATCAGGCATTTTGTTGTGGATTTTTTTATAAGAGGAATGTTACGTTACATACAAAAATTTTAAGGAAAAAATGGTAATGACAACTACAGTTAGTACTTGTGATGGAGCTAAAGATCATAAATTAGTATATGCTCATGTAGCAAAAACTACTGCTGTTGTCTTGGGGCTAAGTTTTACTTAAAAATCAAAACATATTGTCTTAGTAATGACATAAGAATTAAAAAAAAATTCTCCCTCAAAATGAGTTTTAGATGTTGAATCACCTTTACACACGTGGTCACTATCAAGCAAAAACATTATTTTAAGCTTGTGACACATGACATCTATGTGCATGGAAATGACAAGAAAAAGAAAAACTTCTGTCAAGTACAATAAGGCCAGAAGAGCAGTCCCGGTTTCAACAGTGTGAAGCAGAAAAGATGATGCAGATCACCTTGACAGGACACCACTTTGTTGTACATGTAGTTGTAGGTTTTCCCCGGCAGAGTTTGCACCAACAATCTTCATGCTACAATTCTAACATTAGTACTTTTAAGTAACAGGTAACAGTGAATATAAGTTATTTATCCATCCACAGCAACAAAATCCCATAATAGAGCTTCCAAGATCAAGCTAATAATTAGAACATTCAATCAATTAAAGTAAGCAGTAAGTACACTACAAAGGAAAAAAACATACATGTGTACAAATGGAAATGAAGCATAAAGCCAACTCCTCATGCAGCTCAATCACACTAAAATTTGTATTATACTTATATCACAATTGCATATGATTTTATGATGCAGAAAAAGAACAAACAATAAGATGCTGCAGACCCGTGCCCCAAATGGCCTCACGCCTGGACACTGATGAAGAAGAATATTGCACATAATCACATAGTTGTCTTGTTGCTAAACAGACCCAGCATTTCTGCATCTATCCTTGCATTCAGACAAGTTTTGTTTGAAAAAAAAAATTTCTTGACTAATGGCAAACTGTATTTTTAAAATTCATCTGCGTTTTCCACCTTTTGTTGCTGGGTGGTCAGGAAAGGCGATGTATCCACCCTTCAACTTATAATAATTTATTGTGAGGCATTGTCAGAAACCCACACTCCAGAACTTTACACTTTTGTTATCTTTATCATAATTATGAGCAAAAGTTGTCAGCTAACTCAATACTTTAGATAAGCTTTAAGTTTTGCTGGAAACAACATTACAGATAACACAATGCAATACAGGCATATGACACTTTGGCATAATAGTTTTGAATGAAAAGTTTCAGGTCAATTATAAGACATAGTCTTTGTGAAATTTTGTTGACACAGGCCTTTTCTTTCCTTTTCTTGTTCATTCTATTATCCATGTTTGAAATGCTGAACTAGACTTGACTTAATTTCTTTCTTCAGTGTCGGTTTTCCAGTCCTGTTGTTGTCAGGTCTGATTCGCCAACAGGGTTGAAATGCTGAAAAACTTGGATTTCTGTAAAATTTTCAGTCACAAATGATGACGAGAGGTTCTGACAAAGCCTCGCATATCAAACAGAATGACAATTGTGTAGCCAGAGGACAAACTTTTAAATATAATCTGGAGAAACTAGAGACACTTCTTGGAAACATAAAATATAGGCTGATTAAAAAAATTAGGGGGATAAAGAGGATTCATCAAATTTTTTGCGCCCGACTATTCACTTGCCAATAATTATAATGTACCTTTTTTCCTCAGCTGATCAATAGATCTTATCACTGTCTGCCATACACTCACCCAAAAAATATACAGCCAAACCAATAACTGAATGGACTTTTGACTTGAAAAATTCTAACGAACCTCATACTGACTCCAGTGACTTAACAAGTAAGAAAAGTAGCAATAACACCATAAAACATTGCACAGGGAATAGAAATTTGTTTGCCATCTGTCACATGAGGGAGGACCCACACAGGAGGAGGAGAATGAGAGGTAATGCCCTAGAGCACAGAATTCACATAACCACCCAGGTAACACATTCTTTTTGTTACATAAAAATTCAACTGTAAGTGATAGATAGTGTTCAAGCTGCTGAAAATGAACAGGAAAATGACATTCAATTGTGCTCTCCTCTCTTATGCATAATAGTGTATTCCATTTGATTCTAATTTGTATACTTTTGAGTTTATGAATGATGTATGAAATCGCACTAGAGGCCAGCAATGCAAAATTAATTATTTCCAATCCTCTGATCTTATTTATCTGAGCATATTAATATTATTAAACTACCATTACACACACTTTTGAATTACTTGAGCTGGGCAACTGTGTAAAACTGTATTTGGAATGATACAATAGTGTGCATGTGCGCTGATGTTGCTACATATATCTTTTACCTGAATCAATTCTTTTTTTTTGTTGCTATCCTTATTTTTCCTCCAAACAAAATGGCAAAGTGCATTTAAAAAAAAATATAGCAAGACCAATTGAAATGAAATATATTGCTAATGAGTAGGATGAATTACACAATGTTATATTTTCTTTTCATAATACACATATCTGCCAACATCACCAATATAATTTGTAGCTTTCTGACTTTCATAATACTATACCGGTAGATCAAAAACAGCTAATTTTGGGAATAAATACATACAAATTTTGTAATAAGATCTAAATAACTAGCACATATTTTTTCTACATTTTTTGGTCATGGAATTGGAATAAAGAAAGGACCACCAGCAATTTAATGGGGAAAACTGAAGGTGAGATAATGGTCATGTAAGACTTTTGGAAACCAAAATTTCAACTGTGTGTCAAATAATGTGATCGAATCCCCCAAGAAAGAGAAGAAAGCTTTTGACAATCTGGAAACGAGAAATTAAAGAAAAGATGAAAGCCAGAAGGAAATGGATTTAAATGAGAAATAGGTCGAGATAAAGTTTGGTCCATAAAATTTTCCAATACCGGTATTAAAAAGATATTTATTCCCAAATCCCAGAAGGCCTACATGCCAATAGAGCAGGAAAACGTTGCTAAACTAGACTGTTTGAAAAAAATATGATTGATCTGAAGTTCTATTATCTTTTGTAACAGTATTTTCTGTAGCTTATAATGTCATGACTTAAATACAAAAAAAAGCTAATAGCATGGGCTCTTTGGCTTTTAGGTAAAATGTGTATTCTTTTCCACTCTCCAAAGTAAAGATCCCAGTTATATACAATATAAATATAATTTATTCTATTCTTTATATTTTCAATTAGGCCTATATAATAACATATTTCTATATTTCATGAGCATATACCACTTAAGTAATCTCTGTAAGGAGAACAGACTCGCTTCATAAGCAAGTATATTAAAGTGAAAACTCGCTATCTTTTTGTCTGCAAGAGTTTCTTTTTTTTGTCAGACCAATAGACTTCAGGGCAAAATTTTGGCCCAAATAAGAAGTAAGAAGTAGTAAATTTTGGTAATTTTGGCAGGTACGCTTACTATACATGTAACACTTGTGGACATAAAATTGCAGTAGTCTGAAATTCACCAGTCGCTGCCAAACATCAACAGGTGACATCAAAAACAGTGGCACGCAATTATTGTACGAATATCACAAGCGTGCTTGAAGAGACAATAAAAAAGAAAAAAACCCTGCATTTTTCTCACTGAACTGTTAAATTAAAAAACAAAACCCACACTACATAGTATGATGAAGTCTGAAGTCATGTTCATCCCAATATCACCCTCTCTTTTTTAAATGTTCAGGGGGGGTTGCACCTTAATCTCACATGGGGAAATCAGGGAAAGACGAAAATTAGAAACAGGATGGCTTTACTGATGAAAAAGGAAGGACAGAATGAGTTAAAATAATAATTAATTTATATCAGCTTCCATTCTCACATCTGGAACACTGGCATTTTACTGCCTAGTTCTGCCCTTCAAAAAGATTGCACAGAGGCTAACTATCGACTAGTGGGTTCTCTAGCAAACTAGATATATGGAATTCATTTTTCTGAGAACTCAAAACACAAAACATAGAGGCAGAGTTAATAACAAAAACAAACTGACTCCTACCTAATTGTTTCCAGCACTTATGACACATACTCTCTTTAGCACGACCACTAGAGGTGAAGAAGAAATATGACACACTGCATACTGAGAGTAAGTATTCCCATTAAAGAGAATTCAGTGAGACAATGCAGCCAGTGATGAGAACAATAATAGTGCTAAGACAACGCAGATTAAATAGTCACATCTTCGATTCAAAATGAAGAAAACGTAAATACACATTAAATGTGAATGCCTCTTAACTTCAATGCATTGCAAGGATCACAGGTCAATATCGGAATATTCACAAAACCAAGATAACACCCTCCAATTAAGAGTGGTTTTATTCACTTAAAATGAGAAAAAAAAAACCCAACATATTATACAATCTACAGTTTTCTCCAGCATTTGTGGTAAAAAAAAACAAACAACAAAATTAACAATAAAAACAAATTCTTTACCGTTTTTTCACACTACATTAAGATTAACAAGGTAAAAAGGGAGAGGGGAGTGCCCAATGCCAACAATCCCTGTCCTAAGCTTCTTGCAGTTCTACTGGTCCGGTAAAATCTTGAGCTCCTACAATGCAGTGAGGTTCTCAGCAGCGTAGATGGATCAAAGGGGAGGAAAAGGGGATTTAAGTAAGAGGGAGAAATCAACTCTGACTCGTGCTCAAGCTCCTCAAGTCACTCAGGAACCCCTCCGGACTCAGAATGTGTGTGGCACCTGCCAGGGAGAGGGGAAGGGAGGGGAAAAAATAAGGACGAGTTTGAATGGCACCTTGGCATATAGCATGAGCAAGATCAATTATAGTAATAGTGACAGGAATAATAATTGCACTTACATTTACATTTATAGTGTGCCTACTGCTTATGATGTTCTACATAGTTTATGAAGTTAAATACAACGGTAATAAACAAATAACTTCCATTCTCAGTGTTTATGTAAAACAGATCCTCAGACAAACAGGGTTGGTCAAGAAGAATCAGATTTTTAAAAATAATTTCAGTTGCAAACAACGTCCATGACTCCATAAAAATTGGGGCCTTGGAGTAGGATGGGAAAGCCTTCATTCATAACTGGATGCTCATATAAGGTCTATCGGTACTCTATACACTTGTTACTGAAACTATATCATCAGTTGCAATTATATTTGAATGAGCCAAAAAAAACCCCCCAACAACCAACGTTTAACAAACATAGTGCAAAGAAAAAAGCTTACAAACAATATTATTATAGTATTGTAGAGTCAGCATAGGCTGCTTTAGTAAAAACAACATGTTTAAAGTGCACTGCAAACATATGTCAGTTTACTCATTCAAAACAAAGAGCTGGCATACCAATGAGGACTTCCCAGTTCTTCACAGCTTGCGTCACAGCGTATGCACATCTCATCTCTGAGTAGGTCACGCCTCCAATGATAAACACAATGAGACGGGGTCCAGACTTATAGCTCTGCTTGCCTTTCTCCTGATGCCATTGGCCATAGCGAGCACTGCCAACAAAAGTGAAGTAAAATTAGTAAAATTGCTACAGCAGTTTCAAATCAAAATACTATGAATATAACATGATAATAAGTGAAATATGTGGCCCAAACAAGAGCATACCACAATTTAAGTAGCATGATAAAATGACATCTAGAAGGTGAACCATACAGTCATATCACTTTTACTTTTAGTGTAATAATACCTCCCTCTTTTTTGTCACCCATTACAATCATTGCATCTCATAAATCATCATCATCATCATTGCCCATCACCCTTATCAGAGTATAGGCCACACACAAAGGATTTCCACTTCATTCTGTCCCG
>JBDFRD010271171.1:0-10882 GCA_039654405.1 Bullina lineata
TGATGATGATGATGATGATGATGATGATGATGATGATGATGATGATGATGATGATGATGATGATGATGATCGTCATTGTTGTTATTGTTGTCGATGTGGTTGGTATTTAAATTAGAATCTATGAGAAATAGGCAAGATCAGATTCAAGTTTTAATCGACCGAAGGCTGACATAAATATTAAGAGAGAGAGAGAGAGAGAGAGAGAGAGAGAGAGAGAGGGGGGGGGAGAGAGAGAGAGAGAAAGAGAGAAACACGAAGTAGTAAGAAGAGCTAAGAAGAGATAGTTCAATGAGAGAACGATAAAAGAAGGAAAAAAAAGATAAAGAAGACACAAGAGTAGCTTACAATCCACTAGGTATCCGTACTCTTCGGGCAGTAAACGCCGTTCTTGTGGATCTGTCAGGGGGAGAAGGTTGGGAGGGTAAGGGAAAAAAGGAGGGGAGGGGAGAAGGGCGGAATGGGATTGAGCGTGTGAGATTCAAAGACCGATCTTATGACGTACCGGTAAACCAAAAGTGGAAATGCAGTAATTGCCATTTAACGTAATAATATATTGCGTAACCTAATACTAATACATGCATATTATACCGGTAGGCTTTTCTCTTTGTTTCCTATCTCTGTCTCCATACGCCATGTTATGTTATATATTACGAAGATGGTTCCACTTCAGTCGAATGATGCAAGGTTATAATTTATTTCTCTTTCCCCTGTGGCAAAAATCCAGTGTTCGGATTTTTATGTCTTCTCCCTGCTGATGAGTTGCACATGGTTGCATATGAACCATGTTCTTGTCCTCGGTTTTCCAGTCTAGTTATGTGTAACAGATTACCTCTTCGTTTTCAGGTCCATGTTAAGATTTTTTTTTTAAGTGTGTGTGTGTGTGGGGGGGGGGGGAGGGTAAACATGAAATATTGCAAGACTGCATTTTTCTGCCTATTGTTTTTTTAAGCCCAGTTAAGTTTAATGAAACTGAAATTGAATAATAATGGAATCACAGCAACGAAGTTATTATGAATGCCCTTTTCATGCCTACTGACAGGAAACTTTGCAACAAAAATAATAATATACAATATACATGTATTGTTGTTTGTGTGCGTGTATGTTGTGTGTGAAGGGTGTTTGTGCCTCTGTATGTGTTGTGTGTATGTGCATGAAGAGGAAAGACAAAAAACAGGGGGGGGGGGTTGTTCTCTAGGAATGATGTTTTCATTTTAGGCCTACTTACAACACAATATTACAAGCCGAACACGTTTACCGCGTGACTTGGTTGTGTCAAATGAAACTGACCAAAGCAAGGACAATAACTGCTCAATTCTAATACTGCAGTGATTTAACGTTTGTTGTGTATACATTTTACGCCTACCTGGCCCAGGGTTCAGCTTGTCCCAACAGAAGTCATTCTTCTGAAAAATGGAAAGATGAAAGTTATTGGAAAAAAGAATCTTATTCTTATTCAGCATCTACTAATTGCTTACGAACTGGATTTATTTATTCTGTTGGCCATAAGTCATTAGTAGCCTGCTATATTCGTCAAATATCAAAGTATTTCATGTAAGCGTACGAACCTGCAAAGCTCTTGTTCATGGAGTGTCGATAATTTTGACACTTTTTTTCTGCAAGGCGATGAAAATAATATGCCCCCTAATTATTCCATTGCTTTTTGTCTAAAAGGTCGGAGTTTGTAGCCGAGTGGTAAAACTGTCTCATTTGCGATCATCGGTCGTGGGTTCGATTCATGACCATGCTGAGCTCAGCTTTGTGTCATTGGTGAAGACATTTTACACGTTGTTTTTTTTCCCCCAGATTCATCCAGACCACCAGTTTTTGCTAGGAAAGTAAAGCTTCGACAGAAAAGCGTGTGGAGATTATCAAGTTGCACTTGTTCAGATTCCTGCCATTGAATTTGAATCGGTTCTGTAGACCTTGAAGTAGGCATGACTGTAATAAACTTACAACATGTGTGCTTTACTTGTGTAAGAAAATGTGTTTCTTTCACACTTAAGTTCTAAACGATCTAAACGTGTGTATACATGTAGTTTGATAATGGCTGAGACTGAGGCAAATGTGTGCCCAGTACAATGCACTTTTGTGGTCATCCACATAAATCAAGCAATCCTTTAATAATTAATACTACATGTATACTGGTACTTAACGCAATTTAGTCATTGCCCTTGTGGCTGAGCACGGGTACTTTTTATGGGAGTTTATAATGGGCCTTCGTGTGTATTTAATTGTTGCATTCATAATCCATGACAGACTTTTTTCAGTTTTCAGTTGAAGAGACGAGTACGTCGGAATACCACAAGAAGGCCCTAAATAATGGAAAACAACTTTCGATCGATGTAAACGAATCAGACAAAACAACTAAACGTAATGTTCAGTGATAATGCATGCTTTTCACTGTAATAAAAGGTTGGGTCTTTGTTTTATAACTCACACACACACACACTCGTTTGAGCATTGGTAGGGCAAGTAGGCCTAAATTATACATGTATGGTTGTTTTTAGTTGCTTAAAGTGTAAAGAAACCGTGTAGTCTTATAGAAGTTAAGTCATTATTTTAATATCATTGTAGACGTGTAACGTGTAATATTTTTTATCAATACACGTAAATGTATTACAAAACTGTATCAACTGATTACCGGTACATGTAATACATCGGTTGCAAACGTCCTAAGCTGAAAAGATACCGTACACGACTTTTTCTCTTCCCATCCAGGTGCGAGTATAGATAATAGTCTATTGAAGAAGTGAGCTACTTATTTCATAAACATGTCCTGCCAACTAAAACTGGTACAAAAGATTTGACTTCACTTATCCTAGAACATATTATTAATAATAAAATATAGGCCCTAATTAGAACAACGCAAAAAGAAAAAAATGTGAATGGTGTCAAACTCAAAATGCAATGTATCCTTACATGCATGTAAGAAATGAAGTGTGTTCCATTTCTACTTTTATGAATTTGATACCAATATCAAACAGTCTAAACTTTTGTATTGCATCCCAAATTTATTTTGGTTGAGTCAACTTGAATGCGATTCTTTCTAGAATGTCTCTACTATTAAACTACTGTACATGTAGGGGGCCTATGTAGCCTGCACACATTTTTCTCAGGAGTCCTAATTACAGGCGTTTTCCAACCCACGACACCAGGCTGACTGTTTTGTAAAGCCATTTCATGGTATCGCCAATCTTTCAGAATACAATGTAGCTATCCCGCTTTTGTGGGTAGCCTTCATCGTGTTGATCTACCTGTACTATTGTCACACAATAAGATGTTTATATCTAATCCCATTCAAGGGTAATGATATTTGAAATAATTGCCATGACAGCGTCATAATTATTGCACACTTTTAGAGTGTCAAGAGTTCTTAAATTTCTATGACATTCATACAGCATCTCCAACTTTAAGCTAATCTCCAGCAGAGCTCTGCATTCCGACTCTGTACTGTAATTGTAATTGTTCCTTACATTCGGAGTCAGATCAATAACTTAACATTTTTAAAAACTCCACCTGCCACAGATGGGATGTGAACTTGGAACCTAGTTACAGAAGGCAAAAGATCTATTGAATAAACTTTTCTTCACTGAATGTATACACTCAATTGTATCAAGAGTCAGAGACCACTGTTCATGAAAGAAAATTTTAAATGTTTGAAACATTGAACTAAAAAGTAGGTCTTAGTTTTGTTACAAGAAATACCAAAGTGTCATTAAAATGACATTATTACTATTAAGAAAGCGGCCATAGAGGTATTCCGAGCACTTCTACTTCTGGCACTAAGCAGTTTCAATGTCACTGCCTTGTCCTGTTCTGACTTAGTTTGGATGAAACATAATGTGTGCCGTGTCACTGAAAAAGATCCTCAGCATGTTTTCTCTCTTCATCTAGGTGCTAATAATAGGGTACAGTTGTGGCATCTTCTGATGGGGGAGTAAACCTATAGGGGAATAGGAGAAGACCATGTACCATTTGTTCAGCTTCGTGCTATTGAAATCTGACAAGTTTTGATTCTTTGGACCATATAGGGGCCCTAAAGGAATTTGCCTCAGGAATGTAATATGCATGTACTATGTACATGTACTACATGTCATAACACACTATCAAAGTAAGTTCCTTTTTTCAGTGAAGTACATTTTTACTGTCTGCGGGACAAGTTTGTTTTCGAATTAGCATGAGTTTCATATCAAAGAAAACTTTAAAACGCTGATTTGTATCTGATCTTTTCTCTGGATAGGCTACATTTGGGTACCTGCACATTTATTGTTGAATAACAAATGAATCCTTGTAAATAAGTTTTGCATTAACGTAACAACTTTACGTTTAATAACATGATATTAATACTACAAACTCTCAGCATTCACTCATATCCAGTCAAATGTAGAGATACTAAAAGCATTACTTCTACTTCTACCAATTTGCACATTTTTTTTAAACAAGCAAAACCTGATTTGAACTGACCGATTAGTGAAAGCAGGATGAACTGGTTTAATGAAAAATAATTCAAGTTCTTTCTGAGTATATTTAGTTCACGATACGTTTAAGAAGGTAAGGACTAGGACCAGTAGGCCTACTTACTTTTATGCCTCTTAATTCCTTAAGTACATGTACCGACACTTTTTCAAGGTAGCTTTTCCAAAAATCCCAATAACACTATAAAGCCTTAAATTATATTATAGAGAGTACTCGAGTGTCTATTGAAAAATTACTTTAAACGGTGTAGACAAAAATAATGATACAAATGTCCAACAAACAACAACAAAAATATGAATAGGAAACAAAGAAAATCCAAAGATCAAGAGAACAAGTGCAAGAATAAAAGACAAAATATTTTAATATAATATCTACAACCACCAATTTCCTTCTCAGGCAGAGATAAAATTCAGCTTCTTTATCACAAAGTACATGAACCAAAATAGCAAACTAAGTTACACACAGCTACAAATGTTTAATTCCATCTTTCATCTTATTTAGATCGCTAAATTTCATCACCAACCATTTTCTTGTGTTTAATGTAGCAACAGCCCCACCCCCTACCCCTCTTTAGACATTAAAATCACAAGTCATAAAAGACACCAAATCTAATGCAAACTAAAGTGACAAAAACCCTCTGGAGTCCACAAATCCATAAAAATAATCCCACTAGGACTTCTGTTCCTGTGGCTTCGGTCCATAATATCAGACTAGAAATGCTACAACTGGAAAATGTCTTTAAAAAAAAAAAAACAAGAATCAAGTCAGATCAAGTTACCACACCTTTCTCGTGAGATTATCCACCAAATAAAAAATAATGTCACAGCATTACAGATAGTCCAAAACTTTTTTTCTCCAGTTTCAAGTCTAATGGAACAGCCTGTGATCCACTTGTTTGTAATGTCAGACTTGACCCCCAAAATAACGGT
Organism: Bullina lineata; assembly: GCA_039654405.1. Taxonomy (NCBI): domain Eukaryota; kingdom Metazoa; phylum Mollusca; class Gastropoda; family Bullinidae; genus Bullina; species Bullina lineata. The sequence goes on from JBDFRD010271171.1 coordinate 5,406, forward strand.
ACCGGTACGGTAATCTGATACTGATACTAACAGCCAATGAACTTAATGCTCACCAGTTGTTTTTTTCATTGCTGATGTCAGTCAACATTAGATATGTCTTATCTCACTACTTAGGTAGACCTGAACATTTTTTTTTAGAAATCACAAGTTTGAGAGCAACTGCTCTTTATCTCATGTTAGAAGTTGGACTGGAGAAATGTAGCAAAATAAATTACTTTATTCATTCCGCATAAAAAAGTGACAGTCATCCTATTTTACACACACAAACAACTATCCAAGGCATTATGAATGGCACTCAAAAAAAACACACAAAAAAAACATACATCATCAACCAATGATTTAAATATGAAATTATGAACAACGCATTGAGCTCTTGGAAAGTATGACCCAAACTGCATTGTAAGAAAAAAATTTAGACCTAGTGTACAAGTTGATTTAATAACAATAACAGCAATCAATCTTATGTCACTATAGGACACAACTAACATAACCAAAGGTTTAACTGAATAATTAAAACCTTTATCAGCCTGTAATTTTCTGTCAACAGTAATGGGGATGCACAAATCGCTGAAAGCATGGGCACTCTGATCTAAATAATTTTCTTGACGTCGGAAGATGCCTAGACCTCTTTGTGCATTGTGATTTAGAGGTTGATCTCATAAAAATTTCTGGATTTTGGCATCGCATATGACAAGGCCACTGTACAATTATTACAATTACCTGAAAACATGACAGTTGTAAATCTCACTTGTGGCTGCTTAAACTTCAAAGAAAAAATGCAAACAACTGAAACCAGAACCTGGGTATCAATTGTTAGCTGTGCAATGATATCCCAGGCTGGGAAACCAAAGATAAAAAAAACAACAACATGAGAACAAATTTTAAACTGCCTTATTGCTGGAGGGTTGTGGTAGACGGTGTGCCTCCATCTCCTTATCTATGTCGTAGAAAGAGTAGGCATTGTAGCTGTAGAAGGCTTCTCCTGCCTTGTACGTGTCTCCCTTTTCCACAACTGGTGGTGCAGCCTCCTTAGCAACCTCTGTTTGGTACAGACAAAATAAATGATAATGCTTAAATTACAGAGTAAAGTATACCGGTATATAAAGGATGAAAAAAGTCCAAGTAACAATGCATGGAGTGTTTTCTTATAATTCATATTAATATTAGTATGGCAAGAAGCAAACTATAGGGATTTTAAGTATGCAAAGTAGAGACTGGAATAATATTCTGCCCAGGATGTATTCTCATTCTGTTCCGCTTCATACAACTGAAACCAAGTTAGGCAGATTCCTTAGGCTTTCAAGGAACTTAATTTTTATAATACATGTGCATGCACTTTAATGGCAAGATGAAGACTATTATTCCTGAATCCACTTAAAATGTTATGACTGTATTCCATTTGCTCGCATTCATTCTGCTGTCACTCAATGAGGTTGTTGCCAAACAAACCTCATTTTAAAATTGCTTTAGGGAGTAGGGAAAGAAAGTAATGATATTATTACATTTCAGTCAAAAATGGCTGCAGGCCAAAACAAAAATAAAATAGTAAAATCTGAGGCCTGAAGCATGCTGTGCACCCATCGTTACCCCCATCCCCCTGAGTGAAAGCGTCCAGTTCTCTATAACATGTTACAATAGCACACCTCTATGTTCAATTTATTAGAGGAGCAAGGCAGAGGATTTAACGTCTAGTACTAAGTAGACAATGCAATTCATAATCCATTTCTTTCCCAGAGGGGTGAAAAAAGAAGTAGGGGGCCTAACGTATTACTTTAGAAGTTTGTTTCTTTCCCTTTTCCCCCAAATCTAGCAAAAATGATTTCCCTTCCATTGACTACAAAATAATTCTTCAATGTTTGAACACATTGCTTTGCCTGCATGTAGCTTACAGCTTTGACCTGCTCAGTGTTTCAGCTTCTTCCTCTACATTACATGAGATATTTTGCACAGTTGTGTTGGTAATAGTGTTCTTAGAAATGTCAGCTTTTGAGCAACTACCACTGTCTACTTCACACAGCACCTGCATCCTAGAGTCCAGTGAGTAGGAGGATCACTTTTTAGAGCTCATGATAATGGAGAATTGAGAAACTATTATTCATAGAATTATCTGTGCTTAAGACGTCACTTCCACAACAATGTGGCGTAAAGACGAAGAAGATGGGAAATAAGCGGCTGAAACCACCGTGCCATCAACCGATAATGTTTTTAGATCATCGCCGTGGTCATAGGAAGCATTGTGTGATGCTGGCCTGGGCTAGTCCTGGGCCTGCGCTTCAGCATGCAACTCTGGGTTCGTTCGCTGACGGACTGGTTCGTTACGTCAGTCATAAACAAGGAAGTAAAACGGCAAAAAAATTGAGTTTGTTAAAGCCGTCAGTTCTTTATTGCATGTTCGCTAAATGCATCTCAATATAATTGAAATAAAGAGAACGAAAACCGGAGCAAAGAAATGTGTTCTTTTATTTCCGTCAATTTGTTTCATTTCAGCGTATTCGTTAAAGTTTTATGCTGTACTGTATTATGGGTTACAGTTGAGTTCAGGTTAGAATTAGGTTTCGGGTTATGATGGACCAGATATCTTCCCCTGGTACAGTTATTTGAAGAGGCAAAAACAAGATGAAGTTGGAAATATTAAAGGATGTTACTCTTGATGAGAATTAAATAAACTAATTAAGTGAACAAAGCAGAGCACTTTACTAAACTTTCAGCTCTTTCACTGTTCAATGGATTGCCTGTCTGTTGAAGAAAGCAGATATAGAAAACTATGTGGAAGCTTACTCTGGCTACCATGAAACTTGTTCTAACTTGAAAAAATCTGCGGTCCAGCAGATTTTATTCAAATTGTTGTTTACAAAGAAACATAAAGTGTATTCTGAGAAAAGCAAACCTTCTTATATAACGAATTAAGGTACAAATATATCAAGAACAAAATTATATTGGAAAAAAGCTCGTTGTCCTTTACCCTTTGAAGCCGATGCTTTCTTACTCTTCGTTGCTTTAGGCGGCTTCTCAGGAGGGCTGGCAGAGCTAAAACTAGCTGCTCCAACAGAGTTTGCACTCTGAAAAAAAAGCATGATCAGATTTTTATAATTACATGCATAAGTACAAAGTCAATAGAATCAATAATACAAAACGAATCATTAGTTTCTCATCAGGATAGTATTTTAGGTTTGGGCTTCAATGAAATACTCAGCATTTTGATAACTGAGGCATATAGTTTGCATTCTAAGACCTCAGCTCAGCCTCGCACTTACCGATTATACTCGGTGTTAGGCTCCAGTGACTTAAGACACACACCCTCTTTACAAGATAGTAGTTCATCTACTTTAATCTGAATTTTTACCTTATTACCAGCCAATCACAAGGTTTTCTAAATCTCATCATTTTTCTTCTTCACACCCAAAAAATAGTGTTTGAAAGAAGTCAAAAACATGACTTTTCAGATTTCATCATGTTATATTTTTTGTGTTTTGAGATGCCAGTTTGAAAGATGACTACATGTAAATGAGCCATCTGATAGATGTGTCATGAGAATGAATTTTTCATCTTCTTGAACACTGAAAATGAAGGTGCAAGGGCTATTTTACCACCATGTGATGTTATCCATCATCCTAGTAAAAGTTTGTTTTTAACTTAATAGTCAGTGTCACTTCTATTTGACCATAAATTTAATTAAAAAAAAAATGAAAAGATCGATCATTCAATGGCTCGAAAGCTCGAAAGCTATTGTTACACTTAGCAATTATATTAGTCTGTGTCATTTCAGTCTGACATAAGAAAAATAAATTCAACGCATTAAATGAATATGAAATGCATCAGAAACTGCAAACTTTGTATATTTAAGAACTCACATCTCTCCACAATTCAGTGATAAAAATCTGAGAACTAGATCTAGTAGTAGTTGTCATTTTTATAACTTTTTGTCATGTATTCAAGCAACCTTTGACATCGTTTTCAGACTAAATGCTACTTTTTAGAATTCATTTTTATTTGCACTGATTGCAATGTTAAAATTAGCTGATTTCAGTGGGTGCCATTTTCTTGTTTATATACAAGCGTGGGTACCCGTTGCATGAATGGGGGAGTTGCTAACGTTATAAGAAAATAGCAACCTAAAATGTTAAAGGGACCCGTGTATTCTTGACAAGTACGGGTAAGTTCAAGGCTGGCACGACCTGAATGAGCAAAGGGAACCCAAACCGTCATATCCGGCCATTCCATTGCCATCCAGAGAAAGAAGAGTTATTAACATATTTTGACTTTAATTATTATTGTTTAATTAATTTACATCGGCTTTCCGGTCTATTTGTCAAGTCTGAAATTTCTGACTTTAGGTCATTTCACGATCCCAGAGAAAAATTTTGTGAAATGTCGAACAGCTACTTGCTCGTTACTATTGCTTCACGCCTGCAGCGTCCGCTCAACGTCACACGGCATGATGTGCTGGCTAATGCTGACAGAATTAAAGAGCATGTGTGAAAAGTAACGCCAGTAACATCATCAATTCCTGTGTCACCCCCCATATTTTGATTGGGATTGCTATAACGTAAACTATTGATGTCACTTTCACTTCCACCTTGTCGTCAGGCCAGTCAGGGTACAATGCCATCAGTTTTAACACGCATGGCCCTAAATTATTTTTTTTATTTATGAAGTCTTGTTTACATTTTAGTCCTGCTGAGTAGACTTAGATCTAAATCTAGATCTAGAAAGTATAGATTCTCTCTCTCTCTAGAAGTCTAGAAGTAGAAGGCTTCAAAACGTAGGCCTAGAGTGAAACATTTGCATTGCGACAGTTTCCATTCCAATGAATTTCATAATCATAAATTACTATCTGGGGAGGATTTCCACACGAGGTAGAATTGCTAGAATTCTCATCAGTTAAAGTAGATTTAAATTTAGGAAGTGTATTCGTCCTCGGCCTCGAGAGCAAATATCGGCGCATAAAACCCCTTGACCTGTCCAGAATGAATGCATACCGGCTAGGTTCCGACCTGTCCAGAGCGAATGCATACCCGCTTGGCCTCGACCTGTAGTGTCTAAGTCTAAGACTATGCAAATACAGCCAAGTGACGATAGGCATCTTTTCTGAAAAGAATCCAATGGTCCCCTCGACCTGTTGTTTTACTTTCTTTGGAGCTTACTATTATCATGTACTGTAATGTCCAAAGACAAAGCACGATAAAATCGCTCGGTAATCGTTTGGGTAGAATAACAAGCAGTTTTGTTTTATTTTCCATTTCGTACTATCATCAGTTGACTTGACTTGACTTATGCCTCGATTCGTTAAGGAACATACGGCCGCAACAACACTTCTCCAACGCATGCAGTTCTGGCAGGTCCTCCTCAGCTCCGCCCATGTCATTCCAGCAGCCTTCGCTTCAACATTTATACTCCTGTGCCAAGTCTGTTTTGGTCGACCCACTTTCCGCTTTCCTTGTGGATTCCAGTCCAGGGCCTGTCTGGTGACATTGGAT
>JBDFRD010271282.1:0-10882 GCA_039654405.1 Bullina lineata
GGTTTTTATTTTTAAATGCTTCAAAATATTTTAGTTATGAAAACTTTGCAAGCCATCTTATTCAGTGTTGTTTCCGTGGTAATTGTTTCTAAAAGTCAACAATTTAATTGTTGCATGTTGTTAATTTACATGTAACAGACATGCCAACATCACGGTTTCCCCGTAAGAAATTACAGGGAACCATTAGAAATTATGGTTTACCTGCAGTTACAGCCAAATTACAGCAAATATAATATATTTGCATTTTAAATGTCATTGTTCTTCTTTCTCTGGCGTTATCCTTGTGCGTGATAAAATTACTGTTTGGGTCCTCATTTTACTGCAAGTTCAGCTCATGATTACTCCAAGCCTCAAATAGGGTTGGCATGTCTTATATAAGCGAAGAAGAATAAGAAAAGTACGAAAAGCAAAAATGAAGACTTCATTTCTGTTTCATCTTTCAGGGTTTAGGAGAGGGTAATTTCTTTGAAGTGTATAGCGGAATTCAGCGTCAGTTCCGCATTCCTCGTCTCAATGCTTCCACTAGATATGTGTTCCGTCTTGCTGCTGTCAACTCACTAGGCAAGAGGTAAGTTTGAAAATTCAATCAGCTTGTTTTCCCTCCTGTTAGCTGTAGACACAGGTAACATTTAATTTGTGAAAATGAGTGCTCTCACATTTATTTCTTTAGAGCTAATCTTATGTTCTTAATAGTGATTGAGGAATCTGTTAATTAAGTACATAATCTTAGCAGGCTTGCTTGTCAGTATCCAGTCTCTGTTTCCCATAAGGCGTTTTCATAAATGGTTTAAAACTGTTCTTTCTGACAACAAAAATGTACAAATCTCATTAGAAGTTCCAAACTCTTAGAGAAGAATAAAAACCTAATTATAAAATAGCACTAGGCAGCACGCTTTCGAACCCACACCTTGTTCAAGTCATTAAACCCCTAAGACCCAAGCCTTTAAAGCCCTTGAGACCAAAATAAGGATATGTTCGTTGTTTCGCATTGTTGCATTTTTGCGACCCTGGTTTCTGATAGTAAAGTAATGAGCATCGCAAATTTGCGACGTTGGGTCCAAAAGTGTTAAGCGTGCTGACCAGGCCACTGTTACTATCTATTTCCTTGCAGCCCGTACAGTGACCCTGTTGGCTACTTCACTAGTGGCTCGGCCCCCTCCCAGCCAGACCCCCCCATGCTGTCCGAGCAGTTTGTCTACGCTCTCACCATCTCCTGGATCAAACGGCCAAACGATGATGAATTCATCTTGCAGATGGAGGACGAGGCAACGGTAAGTGTACTGCCTGAAGATTACTTGATATAACAGGGCTGCGGAAGATATGTTTTTTGTTTGAGCTAGGAGAGAGACAATGGAATAGACAGCTGGGCCTGAGGATTTGAGTATAGGGTGAAAGGTGTTGAAAATCATGAAGGAAAATAACTGACTAATGTTTCTCTGTTTTTCTCCTTTATGTGTAAATATAATATATAGATCTATATATATTTTATATGTATATATTTTTATTGTTGTTGTGAACATTGGTGTTGAGCGAATTTGTTCAATTTATTGATTTTATTGATGTTATTTTGGCTGCCCAGCAAAAGCAACCCTATATCTGCTTCAATGGTCTGAAAAAGATGAAAAGAGTCATATTTTCCTCATGTTAGTGGTAACAAAAATTTTAGTTCTCTTCAGCTACTGTTTAAAAAACAACACCAATCTATAAATGGCACATCACCTATTTGATCTGACAACACATGAGGTTTCTACCTCTCTGAAAGAAAGACTGCCACGTGGGTCGAAAGGCATTTTAACATGTTTGCTAACATTTCATATCCCATAATGTTGGACTCCAGCTTAAACTCGTGTCACTTTCCCTCTCCTCAACAGGGTCATGGCTTTATTTCTACCTACAATGGGCCCAACCTGTCCTACACTGTGCGCAACCTGCAGAGAAACACAGAGTACAGGTTCAGGGTAAGAAAGATTGGTGGTTCTGCTGCCTGCTCAAAGTCTCCGCTAAAGTTGTTGTTGTGTTGTGCTTGTTCGAGGATTAATGGTTTGAGTGTTCTCAATTTTTAAAAAATAATCCATCCTTTGTAAAAAAAGAATGTTCAGTTGTTTTATCAAGGATAATAGCCTGTCCTTGGCACATGACCATCAAAAGAACAGGTATGAAAGGAAGAATGTGGAAGAGGTCTTGATTTGATATTGTGGACAGTTTCATCTCTTTGTCTTTGAGTCTACCTTGTGTTAGTACTAACTAACCCTTTGTCTCCATGGAATTATCAATGTTGTCTTTGTCTCCATGCAATTATCAGTACTGTCTTTGACTCCGTTCCAGTTGGGGGCCAAGAATGAGGAAGGCCAGAGCAAGTGGAGTGAGACTGTGCTGTTCCGCACACAGCCAGAGCGGCCACTGGCCCCCAGCAAGCCTCAGATCAAGGGCAAGATCCACCCCTATTCTTTTAGGATCACATGGGGTGAGTAAGGAAGCCAGCCATGCTCTCATAGTAGGAGTTGTTGTAGTGAATTTTTTTTCCTACTGTCTGATACTTGCGAAAAATACTTTCAGACTCATTGCAGATGTTTTGGATGGTCAGATCACAATGAAATCTTATGTTCTAAGACTTGAATATGAAGTGTTAAATATGTGAAGAACAACAACCCTTTAAAAACACCTGGCTGGATAAAGCGCTGAATAGGAAATTATTAAGAAATGAAGTGAAAAATGTGGCCCTTTGGGTTGAACTGGAAGTAGAGAATTCAAGCTTGATTGAGATAGAAAAAGGTTTGAATCAGTAGAAGATAAGTGTTTTTCTAGGCCCTGATTTATATACAGTATGTGACTGAGAACCATGAACGTAGAACACTAGATGGCGCACAGTGATGTACGTGAAGCTCAATACATTTATTTTGATGAGGACAATACAGTAGCGGTAGAGACTGGAAACTGTTTGTTCTCGTGTCCTAATGAACCTATCACTATCCTCAGACCCTCCTTCGGACTCTGGTGGAACTGACATCACCAAGTACATTGTGGAACTCGATGATGGCCAAGGTAAGGGTCAGATGTTGCTTACACTCAGGGCCAGAGGTGGGATTAGGTTCAGTAATGATTTGAACTCAAGAGAGCAGGCGTAAGTAAGATAGATGTATAATCACATCTTTACAAATGATTAACAGCTTTATACAATCAGGGTGAGTCTAATGCCCAGCTTTGTTGAAACCAGGGAAATTGCCAGCTTTTATGAGAGGAGAAAACTTTGTGTTTGTGTAACAGCAAAAGCCGTAAAAGTATGGAAAAGGAGCAATTCCAGTGTTAAACTCGGAACTGCTTTTCAGTGTATGAATTGGATAAAGGCTGCAGGGAAGGTGAACAACGCAAATGGTAATCACAAGTCAAAAGAGGTATCCGAAAGAAAAGCCCTTTTTTACTTGTGATTACCATTTTCAGTGTATGGTTGATCAATAGTCCTTGGTTTTAACTTCTCTTAAAAGCCTGTAAACGTTTTTATCAAGCAAAGGCGTCGGCGATATCAGACCTGCTAGCATCCAGGACTGGAAAACCGACGTAAAATAACCTACTTCAGTCAGTCAAGCAAAGTTGATTTTTCCCTTGACTTGTCAAGACTTTGCCCATAAACTTTCCAGCTTACTTGTGTCTTGGTGTGAGTGCCTAATGGTCTTGTGCTTTTATCTAAGGATCAGAGCATGGGGAGCAGTTAGTGTACTGCAGATTGGTTAAGTTTGGACTATTGATTATACAGTAAGAATTTCGCTTGGCTTAGAAGTAGAGTTTAGACTACAGCGTTGCACACACAGTGCAAATAACGTTGAGTATCTGAATGTCTTTCTTGTTTCCCTTGTCTGCGCTTACAGAAGGAGGTAACTCTAAGGCTACTCTTGTTGTTTGATGGCTTAGTGTTCCTCTAAAAAAAAAAAAAACCTGCTGATGCCTTTGTGGATTTGTTTATTTCTTTTAGCATTTGTTATAGTAAATCTGTCCGCCCCAGCTTTTTTATCCCCCATAACCAATTTCCAAACCCATTTTAAGAAGTCATTTCTTTTATGTGTTATGCATTTTGGGATCAATAACATTGATTTTTTTTCAATGTACAATTTTTTTTTTTTTACAATGTTGACCTGTGCACACATTGTCGACACCCTGGGAAGATGTTTGATATTGTTGTTTTTGTTGTGTTTTTTTTTTCTTTCTTTTCTCATTCTCCTCCGTTTTGTTGTTTTATTAAGACAAAAAGTAAACACGGTTCTTCATTCTTTTAAATAAACTTAAAAACTACCCTTTCCCCAAACCTTATCATGAAGAAGCTTGGCATGTTGACAGAACTGTAGTGTACTTTGCCTGTGGTATCCATCTGGAACTGTTAGCTAACTCTAGTCTGCAGTCATTAGCAGTGTGTATCAAGGGCATTCTGCTGTGCAGGCTAGCCTTCTCAATCCTCCATTCAATGTCCTGCTTCCAGAGAGAGCTGTTCCATTTCATGTTTGCATCATCTCATGATGGCTAGATCTACTTTCCCCAAGTGCTGATCAGCTTGTGTCCATCTAAGTGTCTCCTGTCGTCCTATTTCATTTTCTTACAAACTAGCTGCTTAAATGTTGTGAATTTGTTTTCAATATTATTTCTGTGTCGCTTGTAAGTGGTCTCTGGAGTGTGGAAGAAAACTTCTCGAATGAAACGGTGCTCTCTGTCTGTCACCTTGTACATGACAGCCGTAAATGCGACCTGTGTGATCATGCCATTCATCTTTTCAGTGCAAAATAATTTATTAGGAAGAATTCAAGAAGTGGATCATTAATGTTATCATGAAGACCTACTCTGTTACTTCTTTGCCCTTGTTTTTTTGTTGTTTTTTCCCCCGTTTTGTATGCAGAAGTGATAAATTATTGCAAATTGTAAAACTGTGAAATCTTTATCATAATTTTTCGCTTGTAGTTTGTAATTCTTGAACCAAACCAGATTAATTCTATCCTGTTCAGTTGCATGAGGGGGTTCATTTTCTGCATTGAATAAGTTTTCAGAAATTATTTTTTTTCCAGAGTTGTAACTTCATTGTGTTTATATGTAAACCCAAGAGGACTCACGTACTGTTTTCCCATTGCAGGCTACGACAGTGTGTATGAGGGATCGGAGCGAGAGCATATGTTTGACCATTTGATACCGGGACACACGTATCGTGTGAGAGTGGCCTGCTGCAGTGAAGGAGGCCGGAGTGATGTAAGTGAAAGCACAGGGGAAACCCCTTTGTATGTGGATAAATACTAGTGATTGGTGGTGGCATGGTGGCCGAACGGTTAGAGCGTTGGACTCCTAATGCAAGGGTCTAGGGTTCGAATCTGGGAAGTGACCATGTTGTGTCTTTGGGAAAGACACTTTACACCATTTTCCTCTCGCCACCCAGGTGCGAATTGGGTACCACCTGCCACACTGACTTCAATATTCTTAATAGACCTGAAGCTCATCAGTTAAATTATGCCTATAATGTAAAAACTTTTATCTCAATGCTTGAAAACCTAGAAAGCAGACTTGTTTCCATTAAAAAGAAATGGCTGCAGCGAAGCTGAAAACTACAAAGTTGGAAATCCTTTTATTTGTATTTACTTCTTTGTTTCCAATGAGTTTCTATCTCGCAACATGAAATGGTCATCAGAGGGAACTAAACATTGTCCATCTCCCGCACCCCCTTTTCTGTTCCCTCCCTCAGTTTTCAGACTGCTGTGTGGCCACCACGCTGCCCATCGCCCCTGGCCAGTGCCAGGCCCCCAAACTGCAGGGCAAGCCCAAGGCGAGGTCCTTACACCTACGCTGGAGTGAGTAACTTGGCTCTATCATGCTGTGGGATGGGTTAGGAGGGAGTGGGAAAGTGGCTTGTGATGGTTGCTTGTTTGTTTGAGTGCTCGCTTGCGTGGGTGTTGGTTTTTTGTGTGTGTCTATGTCTTGTGTGCACGTGTGTGGGTGCATGGATGGGTTGAGAGGGATTGGGTTAGGAAATTACAGATGGAAATGTCTGATGTGGGTCTCTCCTCCTCCCCCGATTCCTCTTGTTTTTTTGGTGTCTGTGTGCACATGTGTGTGCTTGGGTGCATGGATAGTTTGATGGGGATTGGTTTGGGAAGGTACGGATGGAAATGTCCGGCGTGGGTTCCTCTCCCTTTCTCTTTCTTTTTTTTTGTTGTTTTCATCATCATTGCCCCTCACCCTTATCAGGGTATAGGCCACACACAAGGGATTTCCACTTTATTCTGTCCTGGGATAACATTGCCAGTTCTGACCATGTTTGTCTTTTTTTTCTTTTTTTTTGGTTTCTTTTGATGTTGGTCTTTGTCTTCCTTTTTGATCGCCTGTGGGTGGTAGTAAGAAGGAGTGTTAGAGAAGGCTTGGTGTTGTCTAGCCTTCAGAAGTGTAAGACTGATGTAACCTCTATTTCTCATTGCCAGGTTACCCAGACTACGATGGTGGCTCCCAGGTGACGGCCTTCGCTGCTCAAATGATCTCTCCAGACAACACGACCCGGGAGGTGTATAAAGGTCATGACCTTGACTGCATTGTGGCAGGCTTGTTGCCAGGCAGACCGTACCTGTTTCAAGTGCGAGCTTTCAACCGAGCCGGGGTGAGCTGTGGTTCCATATTTGCTCGTGCACTTTCCTCTTTATCTCTTGGTTTGTCTGAAATACAAAAAGAAAGAAAATGCTTTGACACTAAATGATAGCACGAAAACTAGAGATGTCACAAAATGCAATTAATTGAAAGTTTTTCTATGGCTTTACAGGCAGGTCCCTGGTCTGAACCCCTGGAGGTGGTCAGTGGGGCAGGTGTGCCGGACACACCGCGTACACCCCATGTGACGTGCCGCTCGGCACACAGCGCTCTGGTCACCTGGGAGGAACCCTTCAACAATGGGGCCAGCATCACTGAGTTCAGACTGGAGTGGCAACAGAGGGTCGATACGGCCGACTTCTCCCAGGTAGCTTTCTCTACCTTCCTTCCTCTCTGGCTTTCTTTATCTCTCTCTGTCTCTCTCTCTTTCTCTTTCTCAGTCTCTCTTTTTCTCTGTCTCTCTCTCTCTCTGTATGTCTGTCTCTTTCTCAGTCACTCTTTCCCTCTCTCTCTCTCTGTCTCTGTTAGTCTACGAAAACGTGTTCATCTGATTGTCCCTTTCTTTCTATCTGTCCTCACTTTTGTTTCACCTGCCATTTAAATTTGTTTTTCTTTGAGGCCAGACAACTTTGTTATTCTCAAAAGTATAGTCGCAACTGCAATATCCTGGAAATCAAATGAAACAACCAAAATCTCCCCCAGAACTAACTGTTAGCAACGAATAGTTTATATTGTCAAATTTTGGGGGGGCTCCTTGTAAATTTGTGCGGGAGATTGGCAAAATATATCGTTAAAGTTTGATATAGCTTAATGTAAAATAATTATTCTCTTCACATTCCACATGTGTATTTAAAAAAAAAATTTAAACACAGCTTCAAACTAGTCGTCTTTATAATTTATGACGACGGGCCAATTTTTTTGTTTTAATAATCTTTCTGGTTTTTCTTTCAATATCAAGAGAGCATAAAATCAAAATAAGCATTTTTTTTTTTTTTTAATTCTTGTTTCAGTTGTATGTGGGACCAAACTTGAGTTTTGATGCCAGAGGGCTGACACCTGCTACTATGTACAGCTTCCGGGTACAGGTGAGTTAGCTCCCTTAGGTCCCTGTCTGATTACAAGCCAGCCCATGACAGAAATTGTTTTTTTTTTCTTTGTGAACTCATTGCGTGGATACTTGAGTTTCATGGCAGAGGATTCGTGTATTTATTGACTTCTAACCTCTTTGTTCTGCTTCGTTCACTTAAGACTGCCAGCCCTGTTCTTTCAGTATATGATTTCATTGTATGTAGCTCTTCCAGATTTCCATATATAGCGTCGTTGTTGTTCGCTGTGACCACACTTCTTTCCAGAATCACTAATAAAACTAATGGCACTGAAGGGCCTTTCCCATTGCTGATCTTCATAGAATAGACACAAAGTCAGGTCTGTCAGGAAAGTGATTCAAAGTCATGTTTGGAAAAATATAATAATAATAATAATAACATTAACAATAACAGTAATACTAATAACAATAATAATAATAATAAGATAATAATAACAATCTGAGTTTTTAAAAAAAGTCTATCGGCAAGTTTTGGAGATTGTGAAAATATTTGTCTTTATATCGGTGTCATTCACAAAAGATAAATCATTCATGCCATGGAATAGGAATGGTGCTACTGGTTTTTTTTCTAACCATCCTGAGCTATTTTTGCTTGCCCTTAGTCTCAGTCTTTGCAGTTATACAGATTCATCCAGGCAGTATTGTGATAATTTTTTAAATGGCACCAACATAATTGTAATTATTTTTTGTGTGATTTCTCCGTCCATGCAGGCCATCAACAGCGCTGGCTCGGGGCCCTTCTCCCCGTCCACGCCGTACGTGACGCCCCCCTCCAGCCCCTCCCCCATCGTTTCCATCAAGGCCCAGGCCAACGCCACTTCAGCACTACTGAGCTGGCGAGAGCCCAACTGTAACGGCAGTGACATCACTTCCTACAACATTGATGTCAGCGACCGGCTGCCCATCTCTGTGGATCCTGTCACGGAGTACTTACTGGAGGAGTTGCTGCCAGAGACGGTCTACAAGTGAGTCGGTCCTTCATGGCTCATCAGTGTTGGCCATGTTTAGTCTCTCTTTAATTGTTCTTTCTATTTTCTTTGTAGTCTACCTGTGTAGGCACATGAACAAATTAAGCATGTATTGGTCCTCTTGTAAACAGTCGAGGGGGATTTTTTTTTTTCTATTTGTGTACAGTACCCATTTCCCAATGACAGAAAAACCTTGTAATTTACTCATATTTACAGTGTTCTTACTGTATTCATAATGACTCCTTAACAAACACTCTTGCCTTCCCCACAGGATCCGTGTGCAAGCAGTCAATGGCATCGGGGTGGGAGCCTACAGTTCAGCGGTCAAGGTGACCACCAAGGCTCTCCCCCCGAGTCCCCCTCGGCTGGAGTGTGTGCTACTGGCCCCCAGTTCCATCAAGCTCAAGTGGGGAGAGGGGCGCAACTCAGACCTGCTCACCTACACCCTGGAGATGGAGAAAGAGGATGGGAGGTGAGTGCACGCAGAATGTGCTTGTGTGTGAGTGATGGATAATGAAATTCAACATTTTTTTTTTTTTTTTTTTTTTTGGGCTGAAGTCTTGCCCTGTTTCAATAGAGTTAAGTTAAGTTCCTTCAAGAGGCCCTTAGAGCCGGAGCTTATCCCTGTTTCAGTAGAGTGAAGTGGAATTACATGATGCTTGACTGTCGTCGGTTTACTTCCCCGGCAGACTATACCAGGACCCAACTCACACCTGTGTGGGAGGAAAAAAAATGCCTTTGTCAAGGACGCAACATCGTGACTCAAGAGTCGAACCCAGACACTTAGCTTTGGGAATACAATGCTGTAACCATTCAGCCACACCACAGCACATTATTGTCGAATAGTTTTGCATGGATCACTTAAGAAGATCAGAGACAATCGTTTGACCATGACCTACTTGTTGTCCCCAGCTTCCAATATTTGACCTTGACTTTCTTGTTGTCCCCAGCTTCCAGCCTGTGTACACAGGTCCCGCCCACACTCACAAGGTCACCAGGCTGTCCGAGCTGACCAGCTACGAGTTTCGCATCTACGCTAGCAATGAAGCGGGCAGCGGGCCTTACTCAGACACTTATTCCTTCACTACCACCAAGGCACCCCCTCCCCCTCTCAAAGGTAAGCTGACACTGCAGTGTGGAAAACCTCCAGAGGGAGGGAACTGAAAACAAGCATACCTTTTGGAAGAAAGGCCAGGCTTGGTTAGGATAAGGAACTAACCATCAGGGAGTCACTAAAGATGGTGACCTATGAGTTTGCTCTCATTAAGTAAGTAAGTAAAGTTCCTTTAAGGCCTTGAGGCCCATAGAGCTGGAGCTTATCCTAGTTTCGGTAGCGTGAAGCGGAACAGATGGTTTTTAAATCATCTCCTAGACAGGATGCTAGTCTGTCGTAAGTTTACTTCCCCAGCAGAATATACTGGTACCCAATTCACACCTGGGGGTGTAAAGTGTCTTTCCCAAGAACACAACACAGTCACCTCCCGGATTCGAACTTGGACCCCTGGTGTAGGAGTCCAATGCTGTAACTATTCGGCCACCGTGCCACTTGCTCTCTTTGGGATTGTAATAAGTTGGGTCCTGACTTTTTTTGTATTGAATAAAACACAAGAACTGTTTCTTTCTTTCTTTCTTTTCTTTTTTTTAAATGTTTTATTGGAAATAATATCCATACCTCAGCCATCATCTATCTATTTAATGACGTCATTCGGCTTTGTCATGCATGTACCCGTGTTCTTTTTTGCTCACATCCTTGACCCGCTGCTCTCCTTCATCCCCAGCACCCAAGGTGCAAAGTCTGAGTCTCCACGGCTGTGTGCTGGACTGGCAGGGAGTGAGGCCCATGGGGGCCGACTCTATGGCCTACATCCTGCAGCTGCTCTGCCTCAACGGCCGGGATGCAGAGTACAAGCAGGTGAGCATTGCCGACTGATTCCAGCTGCTACCCTCTCACTGTCTGTTGTTTTATTTGAGGAGTCCAGGGGAAAAACAGGCAGTCACAAAAATGTGGTATATTCAGTATTGAGGTGTATGACTAGCTTAATTTTTTGCAACACAGACCTAGAATGGCTGTTCACCTGGATGAAAGAAGCTATAAGTTCCTAAAACAAACACAAGTAAAGGTATGAGTTTTCAAACTTAGAAATCCAATTCTCTCAGATGTTGCATTTTGTTACTATGCCCATTTTCCCCCATGACTCCTCATTTC
>JBDFRD010271392.1:0-5000 GCA_039654405.1 Bullina lineata
AAAAGTCTAGGGTCGGGGGGTAAAAGTAGGGTCGGTCGGGTTACCCTAATTACACATATTTTTTTGTTTGGCCTAAAGTTCCTTCAAGGCCAATGAGGCCCATAGAGCTGGAGCTTATCCCGGTTTCTGTAGCGTGAAGGGGAACAGATGATTATCACTTCATCTCCTAGACTGGATGCTAGTCTGTCGAAGGCTTACTTCCTCAGCTGAATATACCGGTACCCAATGAGCACCTGGGTGGGGAGAAGAAAATGGTGTAAAGTGTCTTTCCCAAGGATACAGTACGGTCACTTCCTGGATTGGAACCCTGGACCCTTGGATTAGGAGTCCAACGTTTTAACTTTCGGCCATCACGCCACCTCATACTGTTGGTGTTGGTATGAAGTTTGGGTTTAACTTGTTCACTGCCAGCTGTGGATCAAGGCTGAATCCTAGCACAAAAAATAATGAAAAAATGAGAAGAACTTCATAGAAAAACCCTTTTCAGAGTTCTTTTTGTTCTTTTTAGAATGTAAAAGAAGTGGGTATTGGGTTTATGAATATAGAAAATATGGGGCAGAATAGCTCAGTCAGTAAGGCGTTCACTTTCTGAGCCCAAGGGTCCGAGTTCAAGCCCCGTTAGAGGCAGGATTTTTTTCTGCGAACTTGTTGATCTTTATTCACCCTTGGCACCAACTGGGTAATGCGGAGTCTGAATGCCGAGCTCTATTGGAGATGAGCTATAAAATCGGAAATCCCGTGTGTATGTTATGCACGATAAAGATCCCTTGACAGTCTAAAATCGTATAAGAGTAGGCAAGTGCCGCTGTCCGGGCAACATTTCTAAATTTCAAAAATTCTACCCATGAACGTCTCACCCTATATCACTGCAGGTCAGACTAGTTCCAAACTTATTGACCATTGTCCTCCTTTGGAATAAAACTAGTATGACCGAGAGAGGAGGAGTAGTGCCTCTGGGCAAAGCGTTGTTTCTAAGTAAGAGGCTGCCCAGGCAAAACAGCAATATAGCTACTTCGACCGCCTGTAAAAGACAAAAAAGCCATACAATATAGAAAACTGAAATCAGGATCCAACAAAGGAAGGCCATTAATGCTGGCTATTAGCAAACATTGCTTTTTGTCGATAGGTGAATTTAGCAGAAAAAGTGTTAAAGGTCGCTGTCTTTTTTTCTTTTTCCTGCCACGGAAGCAGAACTTGAAATTTCTGGATGAATTATTGAAGTTGAATAGAGCGGTTAAAATGAAAACTCAGAATTTCTGTGTTCCTATTGTGTATGAGTCAGCCAGTGTTGAGGTTTGATAAGGCAGTTAAAATCGTAACTTTAACTTCCTGTTTTTGTCTTTGAGAGTATGTGAGTTGACAAGTGTTAAAGTTTGCTCTGGCAGTTATAATCGTAACTTTAACTTCCTGTTTATATCTGTGAGAGGCGACAAGTGCTGAAATCTTAAAGAACAGTTAAAATCAAAAGGCAGTTAAAATCGTAACGTTAACTTCCCATTTATGTCTGTGAGGCGACAAGTGCTGAAATCTTAAAGAACAGTTAAAATCAAAAAGCAGTTAAAATCGTAATGTTAACTTCCCGTTTATGTCTGTGAGGCGACAAGTGCTGAAATCTTAAAGAACAGTTAAAATCAAAAAGCAGTTAAAATCGTAACGTTAACTTCCCGTTTATGCCTGTGAGGCGACAAGTGCTGAAATCTTAAAGAACAGTTAAAATAAAAAAGCAGTTAAAATCGTAACGTTAACTTCCCGTGTATGTCTGTGAGGCGATGAGTGTTGAAATCTTAAAGAACAGTTAAAATCAAAAGGCAGTTAAAAACGTAACGTTAACTTCCTGTTTATATCTGTGAGAGTCGACACGTGTTGAAATCTTAAAGAGCAGTTAAAATCAAAAGGCAGTTAAAATTGTACCGTTAACTTCCTGTTTATGCCTGTGAGGCGACAAGTGCTGAAATCTTAAAGAACAGTTAAAATCGTAACGTTAACTTCCTGTTTATGCCTCTGAGGCAACAAGTGCTGAAATCTTAAAGAGCAATTAAAATAAAAAAACCCAGTTAAAATCATAATTGAAACTTTTCTCTCCTCCGTGCCAGTGTGTGAGTCGGCCAGTGTTGAAGGGAATGCTGGCTCTGATCAAAGCCATCATCCACGGCCTGAGCCACACAGTGACCAACCACGGTCTGGGTGGCATGGCCTCGGCCTACGTGGTCCTGGAGATTGCACACACACACTACTGGGCACGGGACCCCTCCAGCAACAAGAGTGACGTCAGCTACACGCCAGAGGTGGGTGCTTACTCTCAGTAACTCAATAATGTCAGACATGCCAACTTTACCGGTTCGCCATAAGAAATTATGGGGAGACGTCAGAAATGACGGTTTACGGGCAATTAAGGCAAAATTACAGTGAGGGAGGCGTCAGAAACTACGGCCAAATTCCAGTGAGAGAGGCGTCAGAAATTACGGTTTACGGGCAATTAAGGCAAAATTACAGTGAGGGAGGCGTCAGAAATTACGGTTTACGGGCAATTAAGGCAAAATTACAGTGAGGGAGGCGTCAGAAATTATGGTTTACGGGCAATTAAGGCAAAATTACAGTGAGGGAGGCGTCAGAAATTATGGTTTAGAGGCAATTAAGGCCAAATTCCAGTGAGGGAGGCGTCAGAAATTATGGTTTACAGGCAATTAAGGCAAAATTACAGTGAGGGAGGCGTCAGAAATTACGGTTTACGGGCAATTAAGGCCAAATTACAGAGAGGATATTTGCTTTTACATCTCATTGCCGTTGTGTTCTTCATTCTCTGGCGTTATCCTTGTACGTGGTAAAATTAGTCTTTTGGGTCCTCATTTTACTGCGAGTTCAGCTTGTGATTACTCCAAGCCTCAGATGGGGTTGGCATGTCTGTAATGTCGAATTAAACTTGTCTCTTGTTACTGCCTTGTGAATGCAGACTCTGGAACATGAGTTATACAAGATTGCCCTTTATATATATACAGAAATAATAGGAAAAAAATGTGGTACCAGTCTATAGTTATTGCAAAGAAGCTATATGGAAATTTAGAAGATCTACATTTAATGCTGTCAGACAGTGAAAAAAATGGGACACCAGTGAACAATTGAAAGAAGAAGAGGGTGACGGCAGCGGCAATGCCTGTTTCTTCAGTTTGGTAGTGATGAAGGAGAAACGGTCAGTTCTTACTGTAAATAAGTGTGGGCAAAGACAAAATTCTTTACATTACAGAATTATGGGCAAAGAAGAAATAGTGTTATTGCGTTTTAGCTGAAAAAAAATTGTATGTATTGTTTCTCTGTTGCCAAGGAAGACATTGCCTGCACTATGATATTGTAGTAGAGGGTTACCATTTATATGGTAGCATCATGCATTCATTGTTCAATTTCAGTTATTTTGGAAAAAGTTGTATTAGCAGGCACCCCAACTTTACGCGTTCGCCATAAGAAATTATGGAGAGCCGTCAGAAATTATGGTTTACGGGCAATTACAGCCAAATAATGGCAAGGATATATGCTATTAAATCTCATTGCTGTTGCATATTTCGTTCTCTGGCGTTATCCTTGTAAGCGGTAAAATTACTCTTTTGGGTCCTTATTTTACTGCGAGTTCAGCTCGTGATTACTCCAAGCCTCAAATGTCTGCAATACCTGTTTCAGGAATCATTATTCCACAATGAATGTACTTGTCTGTTTCAGGAGTCATTATTCCACAACGAATGTACTTGTCTGTTTCAGGAGTCATTATTCCACAACAAGTCTGTTTCAGGAGTCATTATTCCACAACAAGTCTGTTTCAGGAGTCATTATTCCACAATGAATGTACTTGTCTGTTTCAGGAGTCATTATTCCACAATGAATGTACTTGTCTGTTTCAGGAGTCATTATTCCACAAGGAATGTACTTGTCTGTTTCAGGAGTCATTATTCCACAATGAATGTACTTGTCTGTTTCAGGAGTCATTGAATATACTTGTCTGTTTCAGGAGTCATTATTCCACAACGAATGTGCTTGTCTGTTTCAGAGAATGTCTCTGCATGGGAGTCATGAGAGCCTGGATTCCCTCAACCGTAGAATGTCTGACGATGTGTCCACGTCCAGTAAGTGCTTCAGAAATGTCCTGCCCTCAGTGTGCTGACCCTCTCCTTCCTGCCTCTGGTTCTCAAATGGTCGCTCTTTGGGTTTTTCTATATTACTGGCTTTGCTCTTCTATTGAAATGAAAATGGCATTTTAAGCTTACGGTCATAATTTTTACTTGCCTTTGAGTTTGAACTTGAATGTGGATTTGCCTACGCCTGTCTTCATTTTTGTTTCATAGATGTTCGTGTTTTATTATTTCAATATAATTTAATAACTTAATTTACGTTATTTTAAACATGATTTTTAAGCCAAATAATGCATCTTGATGTTTGCTATATATATATAGTGAATATATATTAAAGGTTTTCAAAACCTTCATATTTATTGTAAATTCAGTATGTCTTGCAAATATTTGACAGTATTTCAATTTTATATTTTCTCATATTTTTAGAATGAAATCTATTTAGTGTGTATATTAGAATGACACTTGTATCATTTTTAGTAATTCACTCTATTGAGTTGCATAATATTCCATGTATCGCTTCATTAATTTCAAATAACTACCTGATGTTCTGAGCACTTTTGAAAGAAATGCACGTCTTAAGAGTAATTCAATCCATTATTTTGTTAGTGTGATTCAGTTACGCTACAATGTTCTTATTTTTTTGGTATTCATGTTGCTCCCACACAAAGACAATATTAACTCATAACAGGTGAAGCTAGGTTTTGAACACCCTGAGCCCATGACTTCACAAGCAGTGTGCAACCCCACTTCCTTACTGTCAAAATTAGTCCCAACTGTCAGACTATGTGGTTTCCACAGAAGCGGACATGCCAACTTTACGGATTCGCCATAAAAAATTACAGGGAGCCGTCAGAAATTACGGTTTACGGGCACTTACAGCCAAAT
>JBDFRD010271392.1:7500-10882 GCA_039654405.1 Bullina lineata
TCTCTGTCTCTGTCCCTGTCTTTGTCTGTGTATGTGTCTCTGCCTCTCTCTCTGTCTCTGGTGTCTGTGTCTGTGTCTCTGTCTCTCTGTTTCTGTCTCTGTGTCTGTCCCTGTCTCTGTCTCTGTGTCCCTCTGTCTGTCTGTCTCTCTGTCTCTGTCCCAGTCTCTCTCTCTGTCTGTCTGTCTCTCTCTCTCCACCTGCCCTCTGCCTGCTCCCATTCCTCCCCTCCTTCCCATCTGGGCTGAAAATTATGTTTGCTGAAGAAAAATAAATGTTTTGCATTTTACTATAAAAAAAGAGTGAGTGAGAGATAAAAATAAAAAAAAAAAAAATGATAAGAGAACGTATGAGAGATAAGAATTAAAGAAAAATTAAAAAGAGAATGAGTTAGATAAAAAAAAAGAGAGCGAATGAGAGATAAATAAAAAAAAGAGTGAGAGAAAAAAAAAATTAAAAGAGAATGATAGACACAAATTAAAAAAAATAAAAAGAGTGAGAGATAAAAATAAATAAATAAAAAGAGAGTCAGTGAGATCTAAAAAAAAAAAAGAAAAAAAAAAGAGAATGAGTGAGAGAGGTAGAATAAAAATCAGTCCCGTCTTTTTTGCTTGCTTCCTGCCTTGAGCTGTTGTCTGCTAGTCTTTGAAAAGGGGGCAAAGGTTATTGTGCCGGTGACCTTTCCCCCTTCTGCCTTTCTGTGTTGTACGAATACCTATCTGCACTGTATGAACATTGTGTTCCTGTTTTTTATGTGCTTTTATAATCTGTTAAATATAGTCCGAATCATATAGTAGTCTTTTTAGTTTGTAGTCGTTTCATCATTTCATTGTTGTCGATTTGATTCAACGGGTGAACTTTTCTGGCTCTTTTTTACTTCCTTCTTTTCTGTTTTCATTATTATTAAACGTTGTTGGACATCCTTTGTTTTCATTGTAGAAGTGTGAATTGTGGGTAATGGCTTCATTATGCGTTTAACAATTTTATGATGAAAGTCAAATTACTGTCCAACACGCATTTGTCAAACTCGGCGGATTGAGAAATATGGTTCAAGGAATCCATGATTCGGGGAATGCACAAGACATGATAATCCTGTCTTACAGGCATCAGTGGCAAAAAAAATGATTACACTCGCAGTCGCAGGCCCCACAGCACATGGACTGGCCAAGAGGCTTACATTAGTCGGGGGATTCCACAACGTAGGCACATAAATTACCACAAACTACAGTGTACAGAATGACAGAGCATTTGCACAAATTACAATGTGCCTGGTTTTATGACTTTCAAAATGTCTGTCGGACTGAACTGCTCAATGATTTGGGTGTTTTGCTGGCCTTAAAGAGACGAATTGAAACAGAAAATTTCCTGATGTAATGGCTATCTGGCAGAATTTAGTTTGAGGAATCCGTGAGATGGGTCCACGAGAGTGTGAAGTTAATACAAAGAAAATAAAGGGGAAAAGTTGGGACAACAACTTTTCTTCTGGGAGTCCCCGAGTTCGACGACCACTTGTTCCAAGAATGTTTGTTGGACTGTAGTTTGTGAAGACACTAGTCTGCTTCGCTTTTCTGCCTGTAATTACCATAGACGTTTTTATGTATTTAAAGTATATTATGTTTATATGAATATGTATCATATGTTCTTGAGGAGGTAACTTGTGAAGCCTTCTTAGTCATTTATAGAAAACAAAAAACATGTTTATTGATAATGCATACAATCAAAATAAACACTGAATGCAATTTTAACCCTTTCACTGTAAATTTCACCAATCGACGAAAAGTAAGTGGAGTACATGTACCATGTTTGCTAATTGCCAACATTAATATTTCACTTAATTAATAACCTTGACACCCACTTCTTTTCTACACTACAATTAACAAAAATAAATGTGAAGATTGTTGTTTTTTTTTAAAGTAAAGTTCTCACTGTTTCCTAAAAAAAAAACCCACACACACAAAACCACAATATATTTTTTTCTAAGATTTAGGTAGAGACAGCTGGCAGTGAAAGAGTTAATGTCTCGTTATTAAATTCTATTAAATGCCTAATACTGTCACCGAAACAAGCACTATAGGCCTTGGTTTGTTGTGTCAAAAACAGCTTTTTCTCAAATCTTAGTCTTAACACTTAGAACCCTGGCCCCCTGAGCCTTACTTTTCACTGCACCTGAGCTCCTGAGCTAAATTTGCCAAAGTGTATCCCATCTATTTGGTCCTGTGACCTACACAGTATGTTCTGTATGTATAGGAACAGACATGCCAACTTTAAGGGTCGCCATAAGAAATTGCGGGGAGCCGTCAGAAATTACGGGGAGCCGTTAGAAATTACGGTGAGGGTATATATACTTTGAAATCTCGATGCCGTTGTGTTCTTCATTCTCTGGCGTTATCTCTGTACGCGAGAATATTACTCTTTTGGGTCCTCATTTTACTATGAGTTTAGCTCGTGATTACTCCAAGCCTCATTTGGGATTGGCATGTCTGTAGGGATGAAGGCACTCGTGGCGTGATGCTTGGGCACATGATGTCAGAATATTATACTGATCTGTCAGTCTAAATATATAGAGTACAACCAAAAATAAGTGACGTAGTACCATCCCGTGACATACATAGTGCATTTCGTATATATCGGAATGAAGGGGTTCTCAATGTGTAGATGGCTCTCGGGCTAGTCAGGTTCAGTGACTGATCAGGCTTATCAAGTTACTTCCTCATATATGGAAAGAAATAAGTACCACTTAGAATAAATTGAAAAGGTGTTCAGAAAAGTCCCCAAAAGCATTCTCCATAAACCCTAGTTTTTCTTACTTTCTCCAAAGACATTTTCAAGTGTAACCAAGTCTAACTACATTTCTTTCTTTTTGTGTGTGTTTTGAACAGGCTCTCCTGTGATAGTTAATGGTGACGAGTTTGAAAACATAGAAATCACCTCAATGACCAACGATGGTGGTGGAGGAGGAGGAGGAGGAGGAGGCGGAGGAGGGGGTGGTGGAGGCATTGACAGAAACGACAACTACAGCAGGGCTCACCACCGTAGCGCCCCCAGAAACCGCAACGGCAACCCGCCAGGAACGGACTATGGGGGTGGGGGTGACACTGCGTCCGCCACAGACTGGAACAAAAATGTGGGCAAGCCGCCAGGCTCCACCTGTCCGCCTGTCCACCCTGGAGTAGTGGGCTCCACCTGTGACATCATCGTGACGGAGGCGGAGGCAGACGCCAGGGGCCATCAAGCTCAGGGAGACATGCTGCGGGAGTTAGTGAAGAATAAGGTAGGAATCAGTGATGATAATCGGATGCTGCGGGAGTTAGTGAAGAATAAGGTAGGAATCAGTGATGATAATCGGATGCTGCGGGAATTAGTGAAGAATAAGGTAGGAATCAG
>JBDFRD010271503.1:0-10881 GCA_039654405.1 Bullina lineata
CTCTCTCTCTCTCTCTCTCTCTCTCTCTCTCTCTCTCTCTCTCTCTCTCTCTCTCTCTCTCTCTCTCTCTCAGAGGAACGAAGGTCATCTCTTTGCATATCCAGTATGGGGGATGGGCTCGTAATTTTAATCTAAAGAGAAAATGGTCATAACTAGCTACATGTTTTTACCTGTTCTCTCTTTTTGTAATTTATTCACTCAACTCAGCCTTACATCACGTTTTCGCACCGACATCTGCCTCATTTCCGATATTTTATTACATCTTTTCCAGTCATATAAGAATTATGGATAAAACCTCTTTGGATTATAATGTTGTTAATTCGCTAAAGCACGGACGTACCGGCCAAAATTAAGCCTTCTTTAAAGCTCTGTCGTAGATGAATCTTCCTTATTAGTTTGTATCATCGGGGAGCATAACTATCATACAAGATACATGTACCTCTAATTATCATTCTACCTTGGAAAAAAATAGCACACAAAGCAGATCACACACTTATTACAACGCCAGATATACATGTAATAAAGAGAGACAAAATGTGAACAAAAACCTTTTGCTATATTGTATTCTATCTTATTTGCCTCCACCACTCTTTCCTCTTTTTCTCCTGTGAGGGACGCCAAGAATATGGTAATAGTGGTTACGTGGAAAACATTATTTAAGTCCAGTATCGTGGGTCGAAAACACTTTGCAATCAGAAGTCCCTCTAAGTAATTAAACAGGAGGAGAAGAATAAGAAGCAAATTGTGCTACTCGTGACGCTTTTGATTATTGACAAGTTCGTCAAAAGTTTTAGCAATGTTATTGTAAATAAATCAACTGTCGCATGCGTTTTAAGCACTTTATGTCTGTATATTTGTTGAATAAATTATGTGTTTTCCAGATCAGAATTATGTCTACATATTCACGCTCGTATGTGACAGACCGATCCACGGTTCATTTCGCAGTGAGATAAGCTACATAATATGATATCTTACGGTGTATTACTGAGTCATATCACCGGTTTAATAAGAATGAATACATTGTACATCGGAGAAGATCACTTTGCTTAAGGTGACACCGTTGTTGTGGAAGTTCCATATTGTCGTTTGTGGTAAATTGTGTTATCATACATTTCTGCATGGCACATCCATGACAGTTTCTTAGGTCTATTTTGGGATTCGGGAAGTTCCGAGAATCTGTAGTTAATTAAGGCCTTGTGTCTTTGTTCTTAGCATTCAAATTGTGCTTTAAAAAGAAAACAATCGTGAACAATTCAAATGAGATATATAATACGTGTAGTTTCTGCATGAATCCAGTAATGATATCAAACCCTTTCTAAATCCATACAGACTAGATCTAGACTTCTAGATCTAGATCTAGGCCTTCGCGAAATCAAGTCACCTTCTGTAACAAACTTTTAGCCAATAAGAAATCAAAATTCCCTTCAGTTTTATAAATCATGACAATAGCGAGTATGCGCGTTTTCCTTTTTGAACAGGAATTCTTATATATAGATCCAGATCTAAGTCTAGTTCAAAATGATCGACCTAACTGTTGAAATCTGTAGAATATGTTTAATCTTGAACAAAAAAATATACAAAGAGGGCTCAAGTTACGCTAGGCAAGTTTGATACGCCATTTCTTGCGAATTAAACATGTGTCTGTCATGTGACATACATTAATTCATTATTTTGTTTTGGCAAGGTAGAGAAGGCACATTGGGCCTCGGCGTAGGCCAAACAAGTAAGGTAACAAGAATCACCCTCTTCATAAAATCATAAAAGGTAGAATCTAATAGAGCTAGAGATCTACGTGTAATATTTGGTACACATGTATTATAAAGAGCCCCCGGCCGAGCCCCCTTCTTGTTTTCTCGGCCAATTCATTGCATTGTTTCAGTTTCAGCTGCTGCATCTGATTTATCTTGCGTGCCCCGAGACAAGAGTACGTCTAGAGAATGTAGAATCTAAATCTAGACTAGATCTAGATTATAGATCTATATCTAGATAATCCATCAGAACCCTAATCTGTGTAACTCTTGCAAGCATGTTACAGGCTCTAGATCTAGATCTACCATGTTGGCAATATTCTAAGGCCTGTGATTTTGAGAAAGAAGTACATGCACTTACTTAGCAACACTTGTGTTTCTTAGCAAGCAAGCAAGAAAAATACTATAAAATAGGGATCACTAGATATAGATATAGATCTAGATCTAGATCTACTACAGATCCAAAGAATGACAAGAATTGTGCAATCAGTATTCAGTCTTATATTCAGCTTAGCATTCATTTATGGCTGAAGCAATGCCAAATAGAATATATATTGAACTTAAGACTTAAGACTAGATCTAGTTGTATAAAATTAAAAAAAATAAGAATAAAAGAGAAAAATGCGAAGGATGGTAGCGTATGTATAGATCTAGATCTACATGTTTTATTACATGTAGTGAGCCAGAGGCAAAAATAGAAACTGCAGCAGTGAGGCAATAAATCTCAGAGATTCAAGATTGCTACATTACATAGTTTATCAAATGATTAGGCTATATCTTTACAGATCATGTCAGCCAATTATGCTTCGGGTCTCTCACCTTATGAAAACAAAGGCAAGTGTGGTCTGCCTGAAGCATTTGATACGGAGGACGTACTGGCAGCTAAAATTGAACAGCTTCTGGAGATGATGAAGGAAAGCAAACATGTGGTTGTACACACTGGAGCAGGTGTGAGCACTGCTGCTGGAATACCTGATTTCAGAGGGCCCAATGGTGATTATAATTCACAGACAGCTTTACATAGTTTGTCAGTGAAAATATCTTACTGTAAAAAGTACCTTTTATCATAAAAAAAAAGAGTGGCAACATTATACCTATTATAAAATTATAATCAGTTATTATTGAAAGGAGTCATTTCAGAAGAAAATTATGTTATAAATCCAAACCTAGTCCCCTGTTGCAAAGATGAGCTTTGGTCACTTATTTAAAGAACTACAGGATGCAATTTGTTATGCTCCAAATTAGTATAATTTATGATTAAATAATCTTTGCTATAGATATATATATATATGGGTAGTAACAGGGGTCAATGTCATTTAGAGTACCATCACCTTCTAAAATGTTTCCCTTTCCATTCATTTGTAATCCCCTTCATATTAAGGCTATGAGATTTCAAGAAAACCAATTTTCACCTGCAGGTGTTTGGACTCTGGAGAGAAAAGGTGAAAGTCCAAAGCACAGTGTGGAGTTCAATTTGGCAAAGCCTACCAAGACTCACATGGCACTAGTCGCCCTTGAAAAAGCGGGTGAGTGTAATTTGTTTTTTCTTGTATTTGTATACACACACATAAAACAGAGTTTATAACAATTTTGTATAATTCTTTGTTGTCTTTTTCTTATTAAATTGTAGACCCTCCTTATGTTTGTGTCATTGTCATTACAATTTCAGGCTGACTTTTCAGTGTTAATATTATTTTACCTTTTTTCATGCAGCATTATAATAATAAAAGTAAAAGCAATGATTTACACCCCGAAAGTATTATTTTTTCAATTTAATTCCAAAGACATTTTAACTTAAGATTACATGATAAGTTCTTGTCTTACATGCACCTTCGCTCTAAAAATACAAAATTATTAAAATGTGTATTGTTTTGTGAGGACAAGTGGTGTGAGGAAACAAACTTCCTTTAAATTTGTGAAAAAAATATATAGTGTTTGTCATCCAAATCATGAGGTTTTAGAGGGCAATAAATCTCTTTGTGGCCATGTCCTCTTGACTGCATTGTAGCAGTACTTCTTGATTAGAAATCTTTCGAAGGCAAAAATTCAGAGGAACTTGCGAAGACTAGTAATATGAAAAGAGGACAGCTTCTTTAGTCATTCTCCGTGATGCCTCGATATTTCGATCCATGCAGCAGGGTAGATAGGACACAGGTGTAGTTCAGCCTCAGCTTTGTGTGGGTTCTGTTTTGTGGACGACTATCACAAGTTGTTCATGCCCTTGTCTCACCCAATCTTCTGTGGATGTCTTCTTTTGTGCCACTGCCAAGATAATTAATGAACAGAAAAAGAATTCTTCATAATTCAAACTTGACATAATATAGTGTCAGTGCAAAATGGAATTTAAAAATAGCATTGCGATGACAACCAATGTGAATGATTAAGCACCTGTTCATTTGTATAACAAAAGCAAGGAAAAAAGTTGTTGTATTCTTATTAATAACTATCTCCCTCTCTTTTTCTCTACCTTTTCTGTTTTCTGTGGTGACAGTTTTATCTAAAAATGTGTTGACTCTTACTCTTATGCAAAAAAGAAAGGGATTCAGTTTGATCTTGCTTGAATTAAGATTTAAAAGGATTTTCATGATTATGAAAGGATAAAAACTGTAGTGTCCATTATACACACAAGTGCAGAGGCCCATTCTCCGAATGGCTTAAAACAGGTAGATAACTAAATGCAATAGACTGGATCATTTGAACATTTCGTAGAGTTGTCTTTCAATAGGAGCAGTAAATACCATGAAATCGACATCAGTTTTGTTTGCTCAATAACACAAAGATGTACTCCTTTGTAATTATCAGATAATGACTTCCCTCCATTGAAGAAATACGACATTGCTTCGTCGTTGCTTGGGGAATTAAAGAAAAAAATTGCAAGCGCACATGTAAATTACAACAAGAGCTGATTACGCGGCGAAGGCTAGAATAAACCGCTAGATTTTTCCGACACGCGTTTGGTGTGAAATGGTGCTCATACGGCAGAATGATGTCGGAGGGAAATGCACAAAATGAAACGCGACGATATTAGGCCTTAAAAAAACAGAAAAATGTGTAAAATTATTTTCCTTTATTTCACACATAGCCTCACATCAACATACACTCAAAATAGTGATTACTTACACTGACATGATTGGGCCAAAAAGGATTGATTATTCACTTTATAATCTGACTGTTGTAAATTATTTAAGTAGTGTGATGGAATTATGCACTACTGAAAGAATTGATTTTTTTTCTTTTTTTAACATTGAGGAAGAAGGTGGTACATTTGTCATGAAATTGAAATATTATTGAAATTCTAATTATCATGTCCTTAGAACGGGTTTCAGCCAATCAGCATCAGTGGCGAGCTCTGTTGGAAGCCTTGTGCTATTTAGTACAAAGAGGATTAGATAGATAGAATTATCATGTTTGCTTTTAATGTTAGGAAAGTTTTGTAATAACTATTCAATGTATTACATGCATTGAAACATTATTTGCATGTCTTTTCCAGGTGTAGTAAAGTATGTCGTGAGTCAGAATATTGATGGGCTTCACATCCGTTCTGGATTCCCCTGGAACCGACTTTCAGAGCTCCATGGCAACATGTTTGTCGAAGAATGTAATAAATGTGGACATCAGGTGATAACATTTTGTGTGAATTATATCTCAGACCACAAAAAAAAAAAACAGTTTTCAGTGGTAAAATAATGTAATTTTATTTTTATTTGGTATTAAGGCAAAAGCATTTTTATTTACTTTTTATCAAAACAAAATAAAGAAGTCAACAATTTTTTATGGCTGTATACTACATGTTTGATATATTGTAATTGTTTGGCATCCATAATATCTTTTTTTAGTTGAGGAGTATCTGGAATTATTGTATAGTTACACATTAATGTTCATACATTTCAAATGATTTTGACAGTATAATTCAAGAACATAACATACTCAGTGATATCGCCTGTTTTATATATATATAGGCACAGTTTATTTTGAAAATAAGTCATAGCTAAGTTCGGTAAGAAGTTAATGCATTTGTTAATCACAGCTGGACATGGACTATAATACTTTTATTTAACTATTATAACTGTTAGTATAGCCGTGGCTGAATATTGATCACATTGTTATTAGTTGATCTATCTATCATACAAAATATTTGTAGCAATTTAATTAGTGATATCAACTTTGAAGGTGAAAGTTGAACTGTATTATGTAAAGTTTTCTCTGCTATTTATGTATATCAGTGATTCAGATAATGATTTTATGCGCCCAGCTGAAAGGGAACCTGAGTGTCTATATCAAAAATGATATAGAAGTGTAGTCCAAACGATACTACTACTACTAGTGTCTTTCTGATTAGTGTAGTGGTTGATAGTATCATACAGATTTTGGGATCCTGGTTTAGCTTTAAATGTTATCCTGAAAAACAATTTTCAACTGTGTAGTTTACTTTTAAGATGTTGAATCAAGTCAGCAGTTTATGGGAAGACAGACAATGGGAAACAACTTGGCCTCAAAATTACAGTAATCTGTTAGACAACATTTCTCTGTTCATTTTGCTCCAGCAATTTAAACGTAATAATTTTACTTAATCAGTAAGCCAAGTATGTGTGTAAGTTTAATCGTTTATTATGTAGTTGGGAGCAAAATGGTAAAGACTTCATCTTGACAATGTCTTTATTCTTTTTAATAGTATATAAGGGAAAACTGTGTACCAACCATGGCTAAGAACCTGACTGGAGGCTCTTGCAGCATGAGAAAATCTCGTGGGATTTGCAGGTAAGTTGTAGTCTTACACCTCAGTTTTTAGCACCACTTTATAAATTCACTGTGCTTTTGTAAATTCAAAGCCTACATCTCAGGATTCATGCTATCCTCCTCATTCCTGATTTATTTCAACAAAAATGTAAAAGGCTACTCATCAAATGACTGTATTTCAGTAAGCAGACAAACTTCCTAGGTTTGTTTGTGAAATAGATCCTGTACAATTCATATAAACTTTCAAGTTACTTCCTTGTCTTGCAATCCTTTTATGAACTTTAATGACCTGTCTTTTACTTCTTAGAAATGTTAGCCACCTTGGCAAAAGTTGTCGTTCCAGTCAGCTTAATTTTAGTAGTTCTGGTGCCGGCCACATTTCAGACCGACATGCATTTTAAAGTTAGCAGAGCTGTTGTACAGCATTCAGCATTTACTGTGGCTACAACAGGAATTTTCTGTGGCTGACCTTTAGGGGTCTACTAGCGATTTAGTAAGTAGTAATAGTTGCCATCTGGTTTGATATTTGGGAGTTGTTGCTTCTATTTCTTTTCAGACTAGGCTGTGATAGTTGTCTGCTCTTCATTGAAATAGAGACTTTCATGATAGCCTTCCTCATAATTTTTTTAATCCCTGTGAACTCATATTCTAAAGTATTTTTCTATCTATTCATTTGAATCGACTGCATACTTCTTACCTTTTGTTCATTTTATATCATCCAAAAAATTAAATGTGTTTCAAAGGTTGCTTTATTTTCTCCCTAGGGGTAAACTAATTGATACCATTTTAGACTGGGAAGATTCTTTACCAGAGCAGGACCTGGAGCGTG
The DNA here is from genome assembly GCA_039654405.1 of Bullina lineata. Taxonomy (NCBI): domain Eukaryota; kingdom Metazoa; phylum Mollusca; class Gastropoda; family Bullinidae; genus Bullina; species Bullina lineata. The sequence goes on from JBDFRD010271503.1 coordinate 7,315, forward strand.
CAGATGAAGAGGCTAAGTAAGTAAACTATATTTTCACCATAAAGATTCATTGGCAAACTTCTACTTCCTGAAAAATGAGTGTAGACAGACTTATTTTAACATCTTGCAAATGGCAGGACATTTCTTGATCCTTGATTTGTTTTAATATAAAGTTTAATCAAAAATATTTCGGATGTAACAGCATGTAGTGAGACATGAACTAAGCTTAAATTAGAAAGGCTCCAAAAGTAAACAACACTATCCTGAATTTCTGAAAACGTGATTTTTAGCTCTCAACAGATACTTAATGACATGTTTGATTTTCATTTTGTGTGTTTTTCTCATTTCTTTGCCTTTTTAAATAGCAAAAGAGGGGTTTTAGTATGAAACTGCTTTTAAGCTTAGATGCTTAACGGTTACAATGTATGTGTAGATGCTCATCCATTTTTGCCTCCTTTTTTATTTGAAATTTGAAATTATGTATGCCTAAAAAGGAGAGAAAAATGGAGATAAAGAGAGACAAAAAGATCTCTAATATGAAGCACATAAACATCATGTTATTATTTTGTACGTATGACTAATATATTTTCACTATTGTTTATCTCGACAGAAAAGCTGATTTAAGTATATGCCTTGGCACAACACTGCAAATAATTCCAAGTGGAAACATACCTCTGCATACAAAGAAAAATGGTGGAAAACTCGTCATCATAAATCTGCAACCTACCAAGCATGATAAAAAGGCAGACTTGCGAATTTCTGCTTATGTGGACAAGGTTTTGGAAGCTATCAGCAAAGCCTTTAATGTAGCAGTTGAGCCATATGTTTCTCCATCAGTGTGTCTGATGTCGGTTCACACGAAGCCTTTGGAGAGAGACGTTCTACTTCCAGTAACTGCTGATCAAGTGCTTCTTGATAATTTCAATGAAATGTCTAAGCCAAATATAAAGAAGTACGAATATGTCGAAAATAAAAAAGATGAAAATGGTGAAATCAAAAGTGAAAAATTACCAGTAAAAATTGAACAAGAAGAAGAAATCAAAGACTCTGCTGCAAGTATTTCAGACAGTTGTATTTCACTTATAAACAGAAAAAGAAAAATGTTGGACAGTTTTAGTCGCCATGAAGTGAAGAGTGAATCCTTGACTACAAATGTGTTAGAAACAGGACAGTGTCATTATCTCCAGGAAAAGGTGGAAGATTCACCATGCTCTTGACATCGTGCTGAACGTGTTCCTCAGACAAACACTTGGTGCTGATTCAGAATCCAGATATAACGTTGGTGGTGTTCATGAATGTGCAAATGAAAACAAGTGTTCTGATTGTGTGGCCAGCTTTGGAGCATACCATTAAGTGACCTTTTGTTTTAGAATCAGTCTCATTCCAAATTTGTTGAATATTTTTATTAGTCTGTAGTCAGTCCTTCTGAATATCAGCTTGAAGGGAGAGACTCCAAAAGATACTTGTGGTGTTCTGTGTTAGGTAAAGAATGCCATACTTATGTGTCAGTACCATAATCTCCTTGAAATAATTTCTTGAAAATGCCTTTTAGGGTCCCGTAACATTTTCCAACCAATCCATTATGAATGCATTGCATACAGTGCATGTACTAATTATAGCATCATCATCATCTACCCATTAAGGCCATTGGCGCTAAGGGCAGCACTAATTATAGCATTGGATTCAAAGGTTGCAGATCTAGGAGGCCTTTTGCCAAGGTGTATTATGGTGTTTCTTACATTGACATATATCTTTCTTGCACATGTAACCTGATTTCATTAAGTCTGTTTGTAATTGTAATCTAAGTATCAAGGCTAGAAAAACCGAATAGTTCTAGCACCTATCCTCCCGTATTTCATTTTTCTTTGCTTCCCTATTTATTTAAGAAAGAAAAAAACATACACTATTTTGATCCACTATTCTCATGAACTTTACATCTAATTTATTTTAAGCCAAACTTTTCTGTATGACTTATTCTCGAAAGGTAGATGTTTCAGTTGTCCCTCTTTTCCCTCTCAAATTGAAAGATTTCTGACCGATCAATAAGTGAAAGCTAGTACACTCTAAAGCCAAGGAAACAAGCAGGTATTGCTGACTTCACCATGCGTGGATTATAGTTGATTTCTTGAAATGCTGCAGAAGTTTAAGAAAAATGTTTGTATTTGATTGTTGTTTTTTTGTTTCACAATGAGAGCATATTATTTATGTTACTTCTGCCACTAATACACCGGTGAATTGGTAACTGATATCCAAGTTTGACAAAGTAAATTACATTTAGGGCATCAGATAGTCATAAAACAAATAAATACATGTAATTGTTCTTTCAGCCTGTGCATGTGGACATCATGAACGATGTCATATTGGTTCCTAGTCAACATGCTCTCTTTCTCTATCTAGTTCTCCTTCTCACAAGTTTTCATATACATCATATTTGGCATTTTCTTTTGCTCTCTACTCTCTACTCCAGTGTGTACTATTATCATCATCATTGCCCCTCACCCTTATCAGGGTATAGGCCACACACATGGGATTTCCACTTTATTCTGTCCTTGAATAACTTTGCCAGTTCTGACCATGTTTGTTCTGTTCTTTCTTTGTCTCTCTCCACAGATCTTCTCTATGTTTCCCTTGGTCTTCCCTGTTTTCGTGTTCCTTGGTGGTTCCAATTCAGTGCCTGTCTGGTGATTTCCTTAACGTATGCTCAATCCATCTCCATTTTCCTAGCTCTTCTTCTATGGGTGCCTGCCCTGCTCATTTCCATATTTCTTCATTCCTGATCTTATCTTCCCACTTGATACTGAAAATCTTTCTCAGGCAACTGTTCACAAATGTCTGGATCTTCTTAAAGATGCTTTTTGTGGTTGTCCATGTTTTGCATCAGGACCGATTTCACATAAGACTTGAAGAGTCTGATTTTTGTCTTGACTGACACTTAACTTGCCTCCACACCTTCATTAGTTGGATAAATGCCATTTTTGCTTTTCTAATTCTCACTTTGATGTCAGCCTCATTTCCTCCCTTTTTGTCTAAGATACTGTATTAGGTATGTGAATTCCTCAACCTCCTCCACTGTCTCCAATCATCATAATTTTGGTTTTCCAGGACGAATCATCAAACCTACCCCTTTTGCAATCTCCTTAAGTTGGTCCGTCTTTGCTTGCATCTGTGCTTGGCTAGGAGATATCAGTGCTGTGTCTTCTGCAAAGTTGAGGTCATCTAGCTGTTGCCATAGTGTCCACTGTATTCGATTTTTTCTTCCTTTGGTGGATTTCTTCATGATCAAGTCAATGGTCAGGATGAAGTGGAAAGGTGAAGAAGGCATCTCACTCCTGTGAAAATATTGAAGGAGTCTGATATTTGGCCTTCGTGAAAGACTGCAGTCTGTTCCTTCGTAAGAGAATTTCACTAAGTTGACTATTTTCTCGGGGATTCAGTAATGGCGCATGAGTTTCCGCAGTACACTTCGATCCACAATGTCAAATGCTTTTTCAAAGTCGATGAAGTTGGTGAGTAATGACGAGTTCCATTCCTTTGATTGTTCCACAATAATCCTCAAAGTGGCTATCTGGTCCGCACAGGATCTGTTCT
>JBDFRD010271614.1:0-10881 GCA_039654405.1 Bullina lineata
CCATTTTCTCCTTGGTCTGCCCTTTGGTCTTTTGCCCTGTGTTTTTGCATGGTATATTGATTTTGCTATTCTGTTATAATCCATTCTGTTTACATGTCCGAACCATCTCAGTTGATTTATCCCTATCTTTGTTTTCTAAGGTCGTAAAAGTGACAGACAGTAGATCTAGGCTACACTAAACTAAATTCGACTTACAGTGCCTCAGGCGGGGGCTAGGATATGCACATCTTGCACATGTCTTTTTCTGAATGTGGAAGGCCCTGTGCCCACACCTTCTACAGAAGGTGTGGGTCTTGTTATGCCGTTTTCCAAAACTGGATGTACCCTTGGTCTGAAATGCATCAAAAGGCCAAATTAGCTTTAAGTAAGACATGAAAGAAAAGCTACACCCATGGTCACAAATTTCTAAATATTATATCCAAAAATTTTACTCACACACAGAAATAGTTAACAATTTGCGTTCATCGTTTTCACTTTCATGTCACATTAGAAGTGTTATCGAAAATTAGTACATTCACAGCAGCACTTATAAATGCTTGTGCGTCTTATACTTCACACGATCAATCAATACAATTGAAGGAAAACACGATATATGTTTTGTAATTAGTGTCTAAGTATTATTCAAGACCCGATGTTTCTTATAAAATGGGATGACAATGGATATTGAGAAGGAAAACATGAGAAAACCAACCATTTTGTTAAGACCGGAAGTACAAAAAGGAAGGGGAATAAGACGGTGATACAGGAAGTGAAAAAAGTCATGTGATTTCTACCCTGTTTGTGTTTACAATGGCAACCAGGAAGTTACACGTGTACGACACCACGTATAATTGACCGTGTCATCCGTGATTACGAGTTGTGGGGATATATAGCAGTGCATTCTTTGCAACATGTGTATTCATTCTTCTCTTGCCTCAAAATATGGCTGCTCTAGTGCTCACACAACAACCCATTTCTCTGCGTCCCGAGAGCAAGATAGATCTCGCTCTAATTAATGTGTTTCATGATAATCACACTAATCACAGAGAAAGTTCACAAAGTCAGTCAGAGTCTGAGCATCACCTCAGTGACAGTGACACTGAAATTGCTTCAAAGGGTAGCAGACTTCCAAAGAAATCGGACAGAATTTCAGAAGATGGTGTTTCAGATTTTATAAATTCTATACAGCATTTACTCATAAAATATAAGATGTACAGCATGTCTTCAAGTAGCCAGGTGTCTTCAGGTGGACTCCAGCAATTCATCACAAGAAAACTTCAAAAGAAATCAGAACCCAGCACAGGAGGACCAATATATCAGTTAACCCAACGGTTAAAGGCATTATACTCAAAGGATAGTTCTATTGTTCTCCATGTTAATGAAGATGTGGAGGCCAACGGTTGTTTCATTCAGTATCTTCCGGTAAGTTTAATTTCACTTGACCCTTGACTCAGTGGTTAATGCCATAGAATCTTGAACACTGATCAATATTATAGGGCTTACTTAATATTTGATATACTTGTACTGATTTCAGGGGCCCGTGGTCCATGGGATAGAAAATGCTTTTCTTTCTTCCTTTTAAGCATCAATTGCAGTTAGGAGGAAGGCTACAATGTGAAATCAGAAAATATTATCTGAATATCAAAGGCAAACCTAGAAACAATGTTCAAGTTAATTTGTCATTAGGTGATCACTTCACTTTATGATTTGATAAAGACTTGGCAGCTTTGGTAATGGGACAACCCAAAGAAGCTAAGAGCGCCAAGAAAAGTAAAATGGGAAATGACAATCAGCTAAAAGATAGTATTATCACTTTTAAGTGCATTGAACTACAAGACATTCTTTTCTAATAGCATGCAGACTTAAAGATAATTGAGTTCACATACACTTTTTTTATGTCTTAGGTCAAGATGCTACTCATACTTTTATGCAAATTTTATTTCTTTATTACAAAATTATTGTAACAAACCAGTCATTGAAACTTGAATTTTGATTTCACACCCCCGCCAATTCAACTGTCTGTAACTAATGTAGAATTGTTTTTAGAAATGTAATTGAGAATTTGAACCTCTCAAATCAAAGTGGGGAAATTTAAGCAAAAAAATCCATTTTTGAATAAACGTTCTTTATGTTACATCAAATCATGATTTATAAGTGCATTGTTTGAAATCCAAACATACATGTAGATCACGTCTGTACCTGCAATATTTACTTATCACTGGTGGACCATCAAGCACAGGAAATCAGGATGACATGATTTCATGTCGACATCTCTGATGGATTACAAGGTTAAAAAAATTAGCATCCACGTAAAAACTGTAAAATGGGGGCTTTCGAGAAGCAAATAAAGCAAGTAAAAAAAGTAACGAGGGGAAATGCTTCTAATATGAAGGACATCACAAAACAAATGAAAATAGAAACGTATCGACAATTTACTGTCTTCTAAGCAAAAGGAAAACAAAAACCACAACAATTACATGAAAATTCTTCATGAAATTATTGTGGTTTTTGTTTTCCTTTCACTTAGAAGACAGTAATTGTCGATACGTTTGGATTTTGTTTTGTTTTGTGACGTCCTTCATATTAAAAGCATCCACAGAAGGGTTACTGTCTTGTCAAGGAATACTGCATCTATGGTCAAGTTGCTTTCCCCTGTCTTTTTCCTAATTTCTGCAAATTTATTTTTCTAATAACCTACCCTACTTTTTCATCTTCAGGTTGATCTTAAACTTCACATCTTTTCTTACCTTGATGTAAGATCACTCTGTACGGCCTGTTGTGTGAACAGGGAGTGGAGCCAACTGACTTGTGATTCCCTGCTGTGGCAGCGTTTACTGGAAAGGGATCTTGAACATTGGTCTCAAGTATCTCATTTGACAAACCCACAGATGTATCTTGACGTGGGATCAGACTGGTCCAATAAAGAAATGTAAGTTGAAACAAATTGACACCAATGGTGAAGAAACATGTTGACTTTGTTTAGATGCAATGATTAAGTAGCCTGTAGTCATGGGTTCATTGTATATTACCTGCAAGCAATAAAAAAAGTAATGCACCTTCTTATGTACAGTTATCTACTAATGTAGTGTTAAAGTTTGATCTGCAGTTTTCCATTTTTAATGTTACTTACGTTTCTGTGAATAAAAATGACAAAATAATGTCTTTGTGTATAAATGAAGCTAAATCATTAAAGCGTTGAGTTTTGGTGGCTATGTTAGAAAAGAGAAAAACAACAGAAAAAGAGTATTAAATGTTTAGTTCTGTTTTAATCAACAAATTACTATTTTTAAAGTCAAATTGCTGTTTACTTTCTTTTCAGTTATTTGAAATGCTCACCCGAAGTGCATCAACAGTTTCGGGAGTCCATGTCCACTTTCAACCATGTTTCTTCAGTTCTCAAATATTTCATGCCAAAGAAAGTGCCTAAAGTGGCTATGTTTGGACCTGGCTTAGAACAGTCTACAAGTGGAATTGTGAGGAAAATGATCTATGAAGACAATGAAACTTTTAACAGAGTTGCAATGTTCCCAGGGCAGTTCGACGGCGTGGGTGGAGGCATGACCTTGAAGATGCCCACTGGTCACTCTTTGCATTTGTCTGTTCTGTATTCTGCGTCAAGGCGTGAGAGAGAGAACAGAATTGGTGACGACAGGCTGCAGCAGAACAAAATGATTCAAGTGAGTCACGTACAGACTTGTACTAGTGAAGTTAGTTACTACTTTTCTTGTCTTGTTTTTCTGTTTGGCATGAGGTGGAGGAAGTATTATTCATCATGGATTAATATTCTTGTCCCTTTTTTCAACAATCTATGCTCCCTTTATTGAAATTTGGAGAATGAAATATTATGGGATGTACCTTTTTAGGTTATGTGTTACTGATATGTTGTGCATTTTTTCTTCTAATGCCATTATTTTTTCACTTTCTTTGTTGTGCTTTATAGTCAAAGCTAATAAATTTGTAATTGCAATCTGTCAGTCTGGTAATGCGTATTATAAAATAAACAAAACAGCAGCAACAACAACAAAAACAGATTTTTACATTTCATTAACTTTGATCAAATTTTATGCATTTGAAATTTGTTTCATCCTTTGACTTGAGAAGAGACTATTTAACCAAAGCTAAAAGACCAGTTTGTTTTTTCTTTCATTGTTGCAGGTTCAAATACCCCAAGAAGGAGCAGAAGCTGATGTGGTTCCTCACTATGAGCTCAAGCCCCAAATCAAACACTTGTGTCAGACACTTGATGCCTTCATTTTTGTCATAGATGCATCACAGACACAGGAGTCAAGTGAGTATCATGCTCCTCCTGCTTTATTTTCATTATAATTCATCACCATGGGGAAAAACATTTAGATTTTTATTGTTAAGCCTTTATAACTATGAGAGATTTGACCTCAAATAAAAGAAAAAAAAAGAACGAATAGGACATTTACATTTTGTGTTATCATTGCCTGTAACACTTAACAATGTAAATCAAATATTTTTGCATGTAGCACTAACATTGTAAATCAAATGTTTTTGCCTGTAACGCTAACATCGTAAATCAAGTATTTTTGCCTGTAGCATCTCCTTTACTTTATGTACTTTATACTAATAGAACTTCTTTTTCTCCCATTTCTTAAACCAGTTTCCAGCTGTTTGGGAGAGTTGAAGGTCATGCTCAGGGAGCGCAGATCTGAACCTCACATTCCTGTGCTCATCCTCTCTTGTGTGAAGCAGGCTGACACTCCGAGAGTGAGCGCTTGCCGAGTGGCTCAGATTCTACGTTTGTCTGAAATGTCACAGCCATGGCTGGTAAGGGAATTCATTATTTAACTCAGGGAATTGCAAGGGGGAAAATGCCGGCACGCGAATTCATTATTTAAATCGGGGATTGCAAGGGGAAAAAAATGCTGGTAAGGGAATTCATTATTTAACTCAGGGAATTGCAAGGGGGAAAAATGCTGGTAAGGGAATTCATTATTTAAATCAGTGAATTGCAAGGGAAAAAAAGATCACATCAAAAACATTAATTTGGATTGGTGTTAGTTTAGTAAGCGTTGTCGGAAACACTTGAAACAGAAGTATGGAAAGTAACCCTTCAGATAATAAACTTTCAACACTCAAGAAATGTCACAAAAATGTCTTCATTACACTACTGTGACTAAGATTACCGAAATCGGGTACCGGCATATTCTGCAAGAAAGTAAACCAATGGCAGACCATAATCTTGTCTAGAAGATAATTTAGAACATGTATCATAATTTTGTAAACATATGATAATTTAGTGCATGTATCATATTTCTCACTTTATTCTGCTGAAACCAGAATACGACTCTATTTCTTTTGACTTTATAAATAAACCTTTAAGCCTCATGTTTAACCGAGCCAAACCAAGCTAAAAAATTATTCGTCACTAGAGTTCAATCTAGCCAAGTGCTGCCATCCATACCCTTGTTCACTCTGACTCACTTTTAGAGTTGACCCAGGAGTGGTATATACCAACATCATGTTGTGAAATTATGGGATGTGTCCATAGCCTCAATTTGATTATCAGAGCATAATCATTGAATGTGAGTTTGGCATAGCTCTCTGTCATAAGATGATCAGCCATTGACTGACACATCTCAGCATCTGTGTAAAGCCTTGACCTTTTTACCTTGATGGGCGAATATATAGGCTTACGAAAGCAACGATTTATTTCTTTTATGTGGCAATTTTGCTGAAATAAACTGTTTTTCGTGAAGGGTAAATGTGTTTTTCCGATTATGGGATATCTTTGAAAGATATTCCCATCACCATTTAGAATTATTTCCATGTTTATACAGTGTACATGTTTCAATTATTTCCACAAGTTAATACAATTATTGTTCAATTTTTTCAGGTAATTGACTGTGAGTCAGACACACTGAAATCTGTGGACAAAGGAATTGTTTGGCTGGTGAATCAGTCTCAACACAAGTGACAGAGCATTCTCCAAGCTGGATCAAGAAGACAGACTTGACTTACTTGACGTATGCCTCTTGATTCCTGAAGGAACATAGGGCCGCAAAAGAAGACAAAGCCTTGTGTAGAATGTCTTTAGACCGACCTTTCAGCGTGAAATTTTTCACTAAATCTGATCAAATTTCAGTATGAGTGTATTATGCCCTCACTGAATCCCCTAAAATCCTAAAGGAAGAAGTGTAAAAAAAAAATAATCACTGAATCTGATGTACAGTCAGTATTCAGAATTCAGTGTGGTGTCATGATTGTCTTACAAAAAGAAATTGTTTACTGTTGTTAGATGAAGAATGACGCCCTTGTTTCTTCAAATCAAAAGAAAACATTCCTCAGGATTGCGTGCATGAATCTGAATAATTGCATACGTCTTTCAGCTTCGGCTTCCATTGCATACCTGTGTGTTATTTGATTTCCCCATGTACATATGTTGTTTATTTATCAATGGAGATGATATTCTGTTCTCACACAGAAGTATTTCAGCGACGTAAAAATACTGAGTTTACTTTCGGACAAAAAGGCCAGTAATACAATGAGACAGCGATGTAGTTCAAGTACTTACTTACTTTATCTGTCCCCAACTCAACCTTTCGGTGTATGGGTGTAGTTCAAGTACAAGATTAAAAATTAAGGCCTCATAGAAACAAGGATGGTTAAAATAAATATTATATGATTTATCTACTCAACAACTGTGACTAGACTTTGGTCACCCCTTCCTGCTAGATAACTAATACTGTTAATGCGTTTAGTGCTGTCATTCTAGCAAGCAGTCACTGTATCCTGTATCAAAGTGCGCAGGTCAGTTTTAAATGCTACGAACAGTTTGATTATAACAGTGGCAGAAGCCTATGTTCTTATTTGCATTTGTTTAAAATCAAAAGTTTGTACATGTAGCATCTACTTGTTTAAAAGCATGAGAATTAATGTGAAAGTGTTGAGTACTTGTTTAAAAACATGATAATTAATGTGAAAGTGTTGAGTACTTGTTTAGAAACATGAAAGTTAATGTGAAAGTGTTGAGTACTTGTTTAGAAACATGAAAGTGAATGTGAAAGCGTTGAGTACTTGTTTAGAAACATGAAAGTTAATGTGAAAGTGTTGAGTATTGGTGATCAAAGGCTTTGAATATTTATTCTTGTCCTTTTCGTGCCTTCACTTCAATTTATTACTGCTTCCTTAAACTGTGATTGGCTATTTTTTCCGTTGAGAAATGGTTATACCTAAGCCCCACCTCATTATCTTTGTGCCAAGTTTGATTAAGAAAGGGCTGAAACTTGGTGATCACTCATAAAAGCCCTTAAATAGCAAGCGATGTGCAAAGCATCACGTAGTTGAAAAAAGAATCACAATTTTATTTCTATAATGATGATTATTTCATAGGAATAATGCATCAGTGACAATGGTGAACAAGAAAAAATATGGCTTCGTTAGAAGTGATGACAAAATCATTCATTCATTCCGTACTCTAAATGAGCAATGTACATGAACTTATTCTGAAAACATAAAATAGTTTGAAGTGCAGTCAAAGGAATTCCTTACACAACTGTCTTCTTCATGTTGCATTAAATTTTGTTTTAGTCATCAGATCGATAACAATTTGACGTTTGTGTTATTTGTCTTCAGAAATCAGAGGATCCAATGATTTCAGCATCTATTTTGCTCATTATTTATGATTAAAAACAACTTGTCAACACAACAACTATGCTTAAAAGACTTTTTCTTTTGTAAGCATTCCATAAAACAAGACTTGGAACATCACACTTTGTTCTGCATTGACAACGAACAGAGAAGAGATAAACCAAATGAACGCTTCATGTCTGAGTGATTATTTTATTTGTCACTTTTTCAAGCACCACTGTGTTCCTTCTATTTACACACAAAACAATAGAAATATTACTGAAGAATCAGTCACTTGTGAGATTTCGCATTGAGATGAAGTGATATATGTGACTTAATAATAACAATTACAGTGCTTTGGAGAGGCAAAAGTTATAACTATTTTCACTTGAAGTAAACTTCTTTAAAGACCCTAAGACCATAGAACCTGAGGTCGTCAGTTTAAACAACATGTAATGTATAGCAGACAGCACCTTCTAGACATGATGCAGATTTACTTCTCTAGCAAAATGTGATGCTGCCCAATTTCCCCCCTAACCCTTGAACTTTATGTCATGAAAAGTACCCCAAGGTACATTGGTACATAACTATTGGGTTTACAACCAAACGCGCCTAATGTTACTGCTTCATAGGAATACACAGTAATATAAAATATTGAATCTGGCTGACACTCCTGCAAAGAACTTTTCTTCTGTACTGGATAAAAACAATCAGGAATGCTGCAGAGAAGCTAAGATGATATACAAGAATAAATCACACAATTCTCATGTCACATGTTTCTATCATTTCCAGGATGCAACTTTAAAACTCCAATGATTTTAACAGCCACACACAACAATCTCACAGTCATGAATATGCAACAACATATTTGAATATGCAGCCAACACTATTCGGGTTTTTTTAATGACAAGTACAATTTTTTGTTGATAGTCTTTTGCTCTGGGTTGATCTTTTTCAACAACTGTGCAATGGCATGGGTAATTTTCTCATTACTCATATTCAACTTTTTGGATCTAAATTTCTGTAATAAGTCCTTTGTGGTCATTGGTTTCCTCATGAGGTATCGTCGAATGGCGTCCTCTGTGATGCCCTCACTGAAATACAGAACAAGTTTCTATTATCAAAGATGACAAAGCTGATATAGTATAAAATACAGAAGATTAATTTGTTATCAAAAATGACAAAACTGATACATGTATAGTATAAAATACAGAAGACAAGTTTCTATTACCAAAGATGACAAAGTTGATATGGTATGGACTTTTTTGTTTTGTTTTTTGAGGCAGGTAAACTTGAATACAAAAGAACATATTTTTATTTCATCAATTGACAACCACTGAAACCACTCTTAATCTTACCTAAAAAAAGCATTTGTTGGGATGAAATACAGGAACAGAGAATGAAAGGCTAATAAAATCATTAAAAAAGCCTACAAGAATTGTAAAAGCCCTAATGAGAAATAAGAAACTTCAAAATATTATTTTCTGTCCAAAAATTCAATATGCGTGGAAAAATTAACCAAACCACTAACCGATGAGGAACATAAAATTCAATGAACAAAATCAAGAAGGTATTAATCACACAAAAGTCAAGTTGTAAGATTATAAAACAACTTTTGGGTTTCAAGAAGATTGAGAGTGAAATATGCAAATTTGTATTTCAGATACACTGAAAGTTCTGCTTGCATGTCAATGACTAAATGTACAGATGTATGTTGAAATACATGTAGTTTTGTACAAGAGCGGATATCCAAGGTAGAACATTGAGTGTCTTTTCAATACATGCACTAAGCATTTTATACTAATATTTTCATATTTTATACATTGTATACATTGATACAGATTGTTATCTCACAATGATCACTTTATACAACTTCACAAAAGAGAACCCCATTGATGATCAGTTAAATGTGTCTTAATTAAACTTACCTGTTTAACTTAAACACAATGATGAACACAAAAATAAATTACCCCGCATACCCTAAATATTTTTTACTGTTCATCCAGAAACCGGAATGTTAAATAAAACAATAGAGCACTGATTCTGTGCTCTCACAGAAATAAAAATCTTGAAGAAATAAAGCAATGAAATGACATTAAAATGTTAATTGTAAATTGGGGGCTGCCGAGAAGCAAACAATGCTAGTCAGAAATGTATCATTGAAGGGTAATGCTTCAAATGAGGACACCACAAAACAAAACCAGAATGTGTCGACAATTACTGTCTTAAAAACGGAAGAACACTAACAAAAAAAAATCCCCACAACAATTACACCCTTTGAAGACAGTAATTTTGTTTTAAGGCGTCCTCATTATTTGAAGCACTACACTTCACGTTTTTGACTTGTACTTAAATGTTACTTTTAAATGCTACAAGATATATTGAAGACATTTCCTCACTCAATGAACAAAAGCACAAACCTGTCGTCAGTCTTGTGTCGTTTCCCAGCTGGCGACTTTCCTTCTGATAATTTCTCAGCTTTTCTTTTAAGAGCTGAAAAGTGAATGTGTTTTAATCAAATATTATGCGGAAAGGCAAAGGCACTTTGTAGTTTCACCTACTGATCAGCAGACTAAGGTGATGCTTAGTAAACTTGTAAACACATGTCACACATCCGCTTTTCTCTAGCACAATTTTCTCAAAATCTTTACATTTCATATGTAGATCAGGGGTTGTAGCACTCTAAAATCTCCTAGAAGAAAAAATCCTCCTAGAATGTCCTAGAATTTTTCAGTATCTCCTAACATCTCCTAAATATTTGGCAGACTTGCCAACTACTGATATGATATATTAATTTTCATAGTCAAAATTGCGAAACCGAACATGGACGATGGCCAGGCAGTAGGGCGAGTAAACGACTGAAGTATCAGATGATTTTTACAAAAGTTCTTTATTTACACAGAGAGCAATCTAGAATTTTTTGAAAACCACCTAGAAAATCTCTTAGAATCTCCTAGGTGTTTAAAGGCCCACAGTGCTATGACCCCTCATGTAGATTGTTCTAGTCTTGTTTTTTTTTTTACTTTCCGTAGATTCAACATCTTTTTGCTTGTCAAATCGTTATTTCCGCCATAATTTCTGTAAATCTTTATTTGGTTCATCCTCACAGACCGACTGACTTTACTCCCCTTTTCAAGCTGTCAAGGCATAAAATATTTATATTCTACCCTGCTTTTTACTGACAGTGTTATTATCTTCTTGTATTTAAAGTGAAACAGATGCAAAATTAGATAGAGTCCATCAGAATTTATGAAACAATAAATAAAGGACATGAGATAGCCATGGAGATCTTATCTTTTAATTTTT
>JBDFRD010271836.1:0-21676 GCA_039654405.1 Bullina lineata
CCCCCCCCCCCCCCCCCCCCCCCCCCGTGTTTGTCATCTGGACCTGTTGTTGTTCTGACGATTTGATAGACATTTTTATTCGCGCAGCGCTCCTATTACATGTATAAATATGCAAGACCATTCGATAACAGCTCCATTGAAATGCCCGAGATATTAGCTGTGAAGGACACGTCATGCATGCATGAAGAAAAGTTGACATTACCAGGGACAATAGCGGTTTCAATTGTCACCAGTGGTGATCTTCTTGTCGTTTCACAGTTATTTATCTTATCTTTTCAGTTTTGTTGTTGTTGTTGATTTGGTCGACATTACCGTATTACTCTAATTTAAAGTGTCTTTGATCTCTCCTTTTTTTAGTTGCTTCTAAGTAGATGACAACACCTTTTTTTCTTTGTATATGTGTGTGTGTGTTTTCTGGGCTAATGTTCATTATCTTCAGCGTTGATTACCATATTGTGTGAATATTTAATACCATTCAGACACGATTATGAGCCTGCATGTCTTGCTACGCAGCAACAGTCCTGTTAAACTAGAGTGGCTTAATTGCATCAATTCAATTTTTTCTGTCCCAGGAATAGAATATACACCATCACCTCATCATATGAGGTTGTGCCAGAACTTTGTTTGTCATCATGGTTATGACTGAATGTCTTCCAGGAGTGATAATTCATAGATCCAAGTTTTCCAGCATTTCAACATGAATAATACGATAACTTGAAAGGGAAAGAAAAGAACTGTGTCAACAAAATTTAACCAGGACATGACTATGCCTAATCATTGACTAAAAACTCTTCGTTCATTACTGTGATCACGCAGACACTATATAATTTGTCACGTATGAAACATTCTGAGCTAAGTTATTATGCCTGCAAATGATGTAAGGCTATATTATTCATATCAATCTGTTGATTCTAACCCCGTTAGCAACAATTTCAAAGCGTTTTAAAAGTCTGAGTTATCTGACAAATTATATTTATTCTATGACCACAAAAGTGTAATGTTTTGGAGCGTGACCTTCTCTTAAAGACTCATATATAAGAATTATTATTTTATTTACTCAGATTGGATTTATGTTTGTATTACCTCTCTTAAAGCCAAAGTAAAAGAAGGAAGGCAAATGCCTTGTAGGTAATTCTTCAGAAAGCTTACCCTAACGCTGCATAGGCTGAAAAAAACCCTGTGAGAAACATTTTATTTTATAATACATGTAAAAAAACGAAACATTAAGAAATTAGCTGTGCTCTATGAATATTACAAACATGCACATTCAAGTCTTAAATTAATTCTTATTAAAAAATTTTAATTTCAGGGGTTTCTTCGAAGGCCCTGAGACATCAGAAAAGTTTTCATCTGCTGTCGAAGCTTTAAGCAGCATGGCACAGGTTTGTTCCATCATCAAATGTTTTGAGACGGTTCATTTTAAGTGCTTGTGTAACTCGGTATAGGAGAATGAATTACACATGATTTGAGTATGATAAACTACTTGCTGACTTGGTCAAGACATGAACTCTGGTAACATGCCTAATTATACATAATTTCTATATTTTTACTATGATTATGAAACACTCAAATGCTATGGATCCATATTTTTGCTCAGCTCATAAAAACAATTTTTCTATAAAAAATGTAATGCTGAGAGAATAATGGCAAGTGTTGGTTGATTTTGTGTCCAACATTATTTTAAGTGCTTTTGTTTCATAAAAGTGGATGGAAATCCTCCAGGTTGGTGAAGAGTTCCTCGAGGTTCATACTTCTCTCACTCCTATCCTGCTCAGTTTTTACCTTAGCTCTGTAGTTTTGTATGTAGCATCATGGCCGAGAAGGTAGGGCTGTTGGATTTGCATCCTGGCCATGTCAGTTGCAAGATTTTGCCTTCAGTAAAGACACTCTAAGTGATTTTTTTTTCCTTCTCTTCACTAATGTGCAAAAGTGGATGCTGACATTTAGCCTAAAACATCCAGTATCTTGTCCATAAGTACTGTAGGTCTCATAATCATCTACAAGGCAAAAAAGTATCACTGGAGAATAATGCTTCTAATAATGACGCCACCAAAACAAAACAAAATTGGAACATGTTGACAATTACTGTCTTCAAAAGCAGAAGAACAATAGCAAAAACAAAAATAAAACAAAAATTACAGAGGGACAGGCTGAGAAAAGTAGATGAAGAGAAAGAAAGAGAAAAAGGAGACTAAACTTAGCTGAAAGCAAAACATCCTAGCATCAAGAGGTGCATCACACTCAAATGGTGTGTTATTTAGCCACTGACCCACTGTTCAAAAGCAGCTTAGTAGTAGTAATAATCATCTGCATCTTTCTTAGCAAATGTTTTTTTTTCTGAGTTGTTTTAAACTTACTTACTTAGGCCCATCGCACCATTTGGTGTATCGGCCATCAACGACTCCTCGCCATCGCACTCTGGTCTGGGCTGTTCTAGCTATCCCACTCCAGTTGGTTCTCAGCCTCTTTAGTTGAGTTTTAAACTACATATATGATATTTTCTGTGATTCCTCACCTCCTGTGTCCATCTTGTGATCTGCAGAGGCGAGACACAAGCAGCCAACAACAGCTCAGTTCTCACAACGCTCAGGAAGAAAGTCGGCACAAGTCCAAGCGCCCGATGAATGGCTTCATGCTGTTTGCCAAGAAGAATCGAGCAGATTTTAACCGAAAGTTCCCAAATACAAACAACAGGTGAGAAGTATCTTATTTGATGCTAAGTGGGCTCGTTACTTTGACTTTCTGAATACGGAATTAAAAGTCTTTGAAAAAAAACAAAATTAAATTGAATATCCTTGGAAAGTGTGGGTAAGAAGTAGCAATGCAAGGAATCTGTTTCAAAAAAAAAAAAAAAAAAAGATAATTAAATTGACATCGGAATGAAATTAATGTTTATTCTAATTCTTTTCAAAGTTTTGCCTTTAATTTAACAACCATCTATGATCAGTAAGAAGAAATGTTTGAGTGCAGAAAAGCTTAGCTCAGTTGGTAGAGTATTTGATAACTCACCACATGGTTCTTAGTTTGAATTGCGTCAAGGTGAGAGTGTTTTTGCTTTTCGGTGAAGTTGTTGATCTGGGTGGTATGGATCTAAGTCGTGAGTTCTCTTCAGAAAGGAGGTCTCAAATTAGCGATTCATTATGGACATCACGTTCGTTAAATATCCCTTGGCAGTCTCAAATTGCACAAGGGTAGGTAGGTAATGCTGCTGGGCATAATTTCAAAATCCAAATATTTTACCCTTGAATAGGAACCATCCCATTCTATGGAAATAATACAAAGTACCCACAAAAATAGAATGTAGCTTCAGTTAAGGTTAACATAGCAAAAAATGGCAAAAAAGGCTACATATGAAACAATGAGACTGGCGTTGTGGATTGAAATACAATTGCAATCACGACCCCATCTGAGTTAAGCGCTAAAGAAGAAGAAGAAAAAGAAAAATTTTCTGGGGTTATCTCTTGTTATATATTATATATAAAAAAATATGGGAACACTAAGGCACAATTTTGACATTTTAAGAATAGCAAAACATATCTAACTGTACATCTAGTTTAATTACGTAAGCAAACTTATTTCGTAAATGTTGTGGAAATACACTGTACTTAAAAATGTTATAACATTCTCTCTCCTCTTCCCTTCTGTTTTCTTTATTCTTGGATTTAATCTCAGAAGTGAATATATTGACTGGGTGCTTGATGTGGTTTTTGAAATTAAGATTTTAAATAAATCGAAATTTTTAAAAAAGAATTTTATTATTCATCACCAGATAAAATAATAATCAAAGCTGAAAAGTTAAAATGTTTGGGAATTTAGTGAACAAGCTGCCGGTGCTGCGATATGTTTCTCTTTTTTCTGAATTAAGTATTTGCATCATTCTTGTTCAGGTTTCCACAAATGAATGCTAGTACTTACATTACTTCTTCACTTCACTTCACTTGTCCCTTGACTTCCGTAGATGTGTTGGGGCACCTGTGAAGACATTTCCATCACTTTCCTCCATCTGTCTCTGTCTTCCACCACCCTCTGGGATTCCGCCAGGCTCAGTCCTGTCCATTCCTGGATGTTGTCCTCCCACCTTTTTCTCTGTCTACCACGTCTCCGGCATTACTTACAGTCTTTTATTTTGTTTTCTCAGGGTGATCAGTACGAAACTTAGTGAAGAATGGAAGAAACTGCCAATCGCTCAAAGAGATCAGTGGAAAGAGGATGCTCGCAAAATTGCAGAGCAAACAAGGAAAGAACATCCTGACTGCTGGAAACGAAAGAAATTCACTCGTGACGGACCTTGATCCTCCTTAATCCCTCAGTGCGAATGGAACCCGGGGCGGAATAATAACAATTCTGATTTCAGACATGAATGGAGAGACTGAGGTGAATCCATCTGCAAGAGAAGTGTTTTTTTTGCGTGGTTTTTTTTCACCCCCTCAAAACTACAACGAGGTGACTGATAATGTCAGTGCCAGTCACCTTAAAGTGTGTGTTTACTTCATGAGCTGATTCATGGATCTAGTTTGTGGAAGATTGAGATTGAGTGCGATTACACTTTGGGATTAACCTATTCTCAGGAACATTCATGACCATGTGTTGCCAGCCTTCATCGTGACTGGATACTGATGTTGCTGCAATGAAGAAAATGGAAGGTTACGGTGACAACTTATTTTACGTAATCCAATGCTACTGTTGTTGACAAAAGTACTACTTTTCAGGGAAAAAAATTTCTTTTTCCATTCTGTTACCTCTTTCTTTCTGTTTTTTTTTTCATGGATGCCAGATATAAACAAAATGTCTTTTCTCCTGTAATTGAGAAGTAAGGAGTCTACAAAACTAGAAAAGAATTGGCTTTCAAGAGGGGACCTTTATCTGTTATTGTCATTGTTAGCTTGAAAGAAAGCCAAGCATTGGGCGATTCATTTTGCTACAGCTATAACAGCATTCTGATATTTTTCAATTGCATTTATACAGTACATACATGTGGAATTTCAAAAAGGCCATAAAGTAGAGCCCTAATGGATTTAATGCATTATTTACATCATCTGCAAAAATGTCATTAAAACATTTCACCTTTGACATTAGCGACGTATGGAAGACCATCAAAATGTTATTCGTAGATAATAGGCATAAAACTCATGTACATGTATTTTACTTCTTTTTTTTTAGCTCATACTGGCATTTTTTATTTTTTTTTACAGGGGTCAGGATGCTTTATTAAAAGAGAATTGTGCTTGTGCGTCTTCTTTCACTCTTTCTCTAAATTTTAGCAGTTGATGCCTTTAATAATATAAAATAATACTGGCCTTTGTTTGGACTTAAAAACACTAAATTATTTTGTTATACTTAAAAGTTGATTCTTTTAACTTACAACAATAGGTTTGATAATCTGTTCAATAGATCAATTTTTTTTTGTCTTCAACACCCACTTTCAATCTCAGAAACCTTGCATAAACACCAAACAAATGTCATTAACGCTTAAACAGAATTATGCCCAGATGCATGAAGAATGAACTCAATATATAAGATGCTCAGTGGTTTGACGTTTGTACCAATTTTATGCTCTAGGTTACAGAAAGTCAGCATTAGATTTCTCATGTTCATACATGGATATGAGCGAATAAAAGTAAGGTCTAAAAAGAATAATTCCTCCCTGTTCCTCACCCTCACTTCCCTTTCTTTTCTTTCTGATCTTCATATCAAATTATCATTTGTGATATGCTTCATTAAGACTCAGATTGGTTTCATTTGCTCTAGGTTGAAAAACTAAGTTGCAGGAACTAGTGAAGAATGGCCCAGAATTAATGAAAGAACTGATCCAAGTGTTCAGTGCACAATCAAAGGTTGGAAAAACCGTCTTTGCTTATTGACTCAGGAAATGACTTCTACCCAATATGAGCAGACTTTTAATAAACTTTAAAGTAGAAAAACGATTTAATTTAAATTCCAAATTTAAAACAACTGAAGTACAGATTATTCATTGTTTTATCTGTTTAAAATTCCTTTTGTTGTTCAAAAATTAATTTTGACTCTCTGCAAGTCGTACAAAATTAATTTTTCATGGAAAAGAAGGGTTTACATATTTCATAATCAGGATGTACTTAGTAAGCGAGAAGGTTAGTGAAATTTTGTTAATGAAAGCTGCATTTCACAGAATTGCTAATTACTAGTCATAATGTCTAATGATCAAAAGAGTCTCAACATAGACAAATCTAAATAATACACTCAAAGTGTCTGGGGTATTGCATATATTATATCCAATTTTTTTTAAGGCAATCATGAAAGAATGACCGCCTGTTTTTAATGCACCTATTGTACCTTTTGTTGCTCCACAATGTGACTGAGTTTGTGACAAAGAAGGTGTAGATCTAGAACTCAAGCTGTGCTGACCTTACAATAGAGCTCCTAAATTCAGGATTTTATTTTTATCTATAGATCCTTTTTTTTTCACACCAAATGATGAAGTATGAAGGTATCACTTTTTATAAGCTCACCTGGAAAGAATATTTTATGAAACTTTTGCAAGGAAAGCCTTAGTGTGGTCTGGAGGGAATTATGTATTCAGAATTGGAGAAACAAATTGTGAAAGGTTAATTTTTTTTCTTTCTATTTGAATATATCCTAATGAAAAGTGTCCATTCAAACAAAGATATTCTGAGTTATTGGAAAAACAAAAAGGAATTCTTTAAATTTGTCCACTGCATGGATCAGGTTCTTGTTCTCTATTGCAGTACAGTTGTTTGTGGTATAATCCTAAGATAGTGCTCTGATGTCCTTTATTGACAGTAATTTGTTATAATTGCGATATGCAGAACAAAAATTGAACTTGTAGAATCAGGCAAGGATGTAATAATATTCTTTCATTTTACCATGGTTTACTACTTTCTCCAAATTTTCTTGACTTGCAATTCAATAGCTAAAGAAATAATAAGAACCAAAACAAAAACAAAAACAGGATACGGTCCAAAGCTCTGTGATCCTAGCATCTAATTCATATGACAGGCAGAAACTAAAATTTCGCTTGTTTTCATTCAATATTAGGGTGCTCCCTATCGGTGAACCTACGCAATATCGTATTCTATTCTAACCTTTTTCTGTTTGATGTAAAAAGAAAAAGAGAGTAACTAGTATTCTACTAAAAACTTTTTTTAAGGGACAGGAGCTTTTCCACCTTTTTATGTATGGGAGCACATTAATTACGGACAGTGCTTGTTTTAAGCAGATGAGGGTTGAAAAGGGGTAGAGATTTTTATCATAAAGAACACAATATTGGACAACAAGTGTACAAGAGAAATATTCTGTATTTTCTTCTGTAGTCAGCAGTTTTGCACTGTTGCTTCAGGTCAGGCTTGAGCTTATGCTGCAAAATCCCATGTTCTAAATGTAAGACATAAACATTTAAATGCAGAGTATATAAGAAGACGGAACTAGTGATGCCTGCTTCTCTTAAAATTGAATAATTGAAAATACAGTATCGTTTGATTTTTCATTTCTTGTTTAGCGACCAGTGTATGTCACCAGAACTTTCAGTTCTGACTTGAGATTCTTTCTGTTTGTGGAGGGAGGGGTGGGGGACGTGAATGCAATTTCAAAAATTACATTTCCTCTCTTCTTTTTACTTGTCTTTTCATCCAACTTTATTTTGAGGTCGGAATAAGGAGTACATGTACTAGTTCCTCACCTCCTTTACCCAGCTTTTTAAACACAGATGCACATAATAAATGTGTATGTGTATTTGTGTCTTTTTTATATATAAAATGTATTTGATATATTATAGAAAGGGGCAAGGTTGTCGAAATGTAATGTACAAAACGTTCTTAGTACATAACTTCTGTAGTTAATAACGTATGAAGGCATATAACATAGGACATGCTCAGTGTCTATATATATATATATATATTATAAATAATACCCTGAAGGTATGCAGAGTCAGGGTAAGACAGACTTAACCATACCCAGTTTGATCTCAAAGAATAATAACCAGCCCATGAGGAGACGGGCGCACATTCAGGAAGTACCATTCATACAGCAGAACCGACCATTACTTTTTCCCTCACAAACTGCCTGAAGTCACAGGTATGTTTCCCCATCATATGATCCATCAAGGAGGGGTGGGATGGGGGGAAGGACTTAGAGAAGAAAGTGATGATAGTGATGCAGAAAATGGGTGATTCGAGAAGTTAATAATTCAGAGTTGCACAACGCGTGCTCAGTGGATACATTGCATGAAAAAAATAAAACCAAAAATTGTGAAGTAAACAAGCAAAGAACTAAAGCCAAATATGAGAATAAGCATATTTTTCACTGACGTTTTTTTGTTTTTGTTTTGTGTACGTTTGTTTTTAGTTTTTATGTTTAATGGGTTGGACATTTGTGTAGTTTATTTGTTGCTTTTGTGAGTCCATTGATAAAAAAATGAATTAATCTGATTTAAAATGGTTTTGGGAATAGGGTATACAGTATAGGTTTTAAGTTTATACACATTGTTTTGTCTGATCAAATGTAACATATTTTTTAAAAGTTTTTAATAAGCTAAGAATGGGAAGGTTTTTTTCGGCTTTGATTTTGGAGACAACCTTAGACAAAAGTATGTAGAAAAGAAGTGAGAGCATGATTTGATTACCAGCGGAAACTGTTTAGTCAAACATCCATCTCTCCTCTGCTTGATGGATCACAGGGAGGGTTCAAAGGTTGTTTATTTGATGAGGGAATATTCAGTTCATTCTTGTTTTTATCGTCTACGAAACCAACCGCCCATTTTGAAGGAGTGTTTTTGATGGTCATTTTCATTTCATTGTGTTTTAGCAGGGAATACAAAGTTTGTTAGTGAACCTTCTTTTTAAGAACATTTTTGGTGTTTTATTTCATTTTTTTTTTCTTTTTCTTTTTTTTTTTAAATTCTGTTTTGATTCAGTAAAATTTAACTGCATTACATTTTACTTATTGATATTTAAAAAATTAATTAATTCATCTATTTATTTTTATTTCATTTCATTTTAATTTATTTTTATAGCATTTGCTCACTTAATTTGTAATGGCTCACTCTCAGAGGGTTCACTGTAAGAATATCATCGTGAGTGACTGTTCTGTTCTTTAAAGTTCCATTGTTGACTGATTGCCTTTTGTCCAGTGTTATCAAAACTGTTGAATCTATTCTGCACCCTTCTTCCATACCTCTTTGAGACCGGAAAACTACTTGGAAATGTCCAGATAGCTTTGCTATTGTTAGAAATAGAACAAAGTGATCTGCATCACTTTCGAAGGGATGAGAGCTAGGAAGAAGGGGATGAGTTTGATAAGCCTGTGTGGAGAGGTCAGGTTTAGCTTCAGTTTATCCCACTGATCTGCGTCTTACCTTTGTGCTGTCATTACTTTCGTTTACTTTTAATTTTTGTGTGTTTCTGCATGGAGATTGTGAAACAAACTTAGCAAAGTGTAGCATACTCCTCTCACTTCTCAGCCATCTCTATCTTTGCCTTGTTATTGATGTATGAGGAATCAAGATTGTCTTTAATGACTTGTTGTGACTTCGAAATGGGAACGTTTTTGTGAACATGTAAATTATTCCTTTTGATTTGTTGTCTGAATTGCCATATTTTGATTGTTTAAAATTGATGTTTGAAAACTGGAGCTTATGAAGATTCTTTGCTCATGACTCATCGATAACTGCCCCCCTAGTTCAAATTTTATTTTTGTTTTAAACAAAACTGAGTTCTAGCTCATTGTCCATTTAGGATTCATTTTCATCTGCAGTCTTTATTTAAAAACAATTTTAAACAGTAACTTCTTTTAAAGGTAAAATGTGTTACATTTTTACACAGGTAAGAAGAGTCTTACTTAATTTTTTTTTTTAAGTTCGGGCTGTGTAAATCATCACATTTGATAACTTTGGGATTAATTCTTGTTTTGCACATTAAGATAAATTTTACTCATTACTTGAAAAGTGAATTAATACTTCCTTCTTTTTCGTGAATGGACCCATTCTTTAATAATTAATTGTATATGAAGTCAAAAAATAAAAAAGAGAGGGAAAAAGACAAAAGATTGGGTGTCACATCCAAAAGGACAATGTGTTATCTTGGATTAAAAGGGCCCAAAATGTTTCAGTGTGTATTTTAATTTTAAAAAATGCGTTTATCAGATAAGAATATTCTGTGATGCCACTGATTTGTGATGAAACAATGACAAATTTTATGAAAAGGCGTATGACACTAAGAAGGATCATGGGGGCAAAGGTTCTAGTCTGTGATGGATTTAGTACCCAAGGCCTATTTAAAGAGTAGATTCACTCTAATATGATCAGCAATTTCATTTCTTTCCTTTTCAGTTGTTAAAACTACGCAATGGGTTTAATGTATGTAGAGCATAAAAGTTCTCATCTTGCTCAGTTCTCTTTTGAGAAGACTTTATGTTCATCACTTTAAGCTTGTACAAAAACTAAAAATAAATAAAATAAGGCATGTTTCAATGATATTCTAAGACTCAGTCTCATCACTTCAAGTGTTGCTTTGGTTCTAATCAAATTCTGAAACATTCAGTTTTAAACTGTGGTGTGGGCTTTTGAGCTTACAACCAAACACTTTCTACATGTCTTATTCAGGTCTTTTGAAAACTTAGAGAGCTTCACCCACACCGCCCATGTTCTACAAGTTTGATTTACTTTGGCAATGTCAAGATTTCACAGCGTGCACTCCTAATATTCCAAATCTCAAAAAGTTTGAAGAAATTTATACAATTTTCAACCAGGCAAAAGTAATCTGATGAGGTAATGGAAACATGTTCAATGTAGTTTAAAAAATGGTTCAGAAGTTTTATAACATCATATTTTTAAATAGTATGCCAGGACTTTTTTTTTAATGTGATATATTTGTTACGAAAGTTGCCATTTTTTGTTCACCTCAGTCTTATAATGCGACCTGCTTATAATGCTGACTATCAAAGTGTGTTGAGTATCTGTTGTGTTTCCACAAATCATTGTCTCTCCTTGTTATTATGTCTTGTTTCATCAGACATCTGTTATGCTATGATTGTTTTCTTCGCGGCTTATATGTCATAATAAGTTAACTTGTGATGAGCTTTTGTCCCCATTTTTTTCTCTGTGATTTCATATCACCTTGTGACTCAAACTTCATTGACGGATGTGATTTGGCCTTGTGCATACCTATCATTCATTGGTTGTTTTCAACATTGCACGGAATTTTGTCTGATGGAGAAATGGAACATTGTTTTGTTTAATCATTACCTGCACAGAATGTTATACATTTTTTTTTAATTCATTACTTTTGGCCACAATATTTATGTCCGTTTAGAAATCTGGGAAAAGAGAATGTTAGAAGCTTTGAAAAAAAGCAGTCATGTGGGATGTTCATGATATACAATCTGTTCAACTTTGATCTTTACAAAAACCAAATTAAAACCTCACTTTACTTTCAGGTGCTAAATCGTCTTTCAAATTTTAACTAGGCATAAAACTTAACACATAGATCTATACGCAATTCACTTCTGTTGTGGTTTGTCAAATTGAAAAAGAAAAAAAAGAATTGGAAACCAGGAAATATGGTGGAACAGATCATCTACTCTCAGGAAAGAAAATGACATTAGGAGAGTGATTTTGACAAGTTATATATAATATATAATATGTATATATATATCTTTTCAATTTCATTGATCAGAAGACTAGAGTCAGCGGCAGGTTTACTTTTATGTATGTAGCCAATTCCTCAAACATTCCTTTCGTGTTTTTGACCAGACATTGATTTGAGTGATCTATATTATTATGTTGTAGGTTTCACAAACATTATCAATGTGGACAGTGATTGAAATGCACAAACAAGGATAGGCATTTATTGTGATACAAGGTGACAAACAGGGCTAATAGAAGGGAACCAAAAAAAAAAAATATAATATAATGAGATATATATATATATTATGGATCAATGCTGTTTTTGAATCGTCAGTTTGTGAGTGTTTGTAATCTTCACAGTCAAGACAAATCACACACACTGGAACATGCAGAAAAAAAAAAAATCAACCCTGCTACAAACATAGTTAAGACATGCAGGAGTTCAGGATTTCTTGTCTGAACCCATCAGCTGTTCACTGTGCCTGCCTGCGTCATATGTTTGCACTACACAGCTGAGTTTCTGTTTGCGAGTAACTAATGAGAGAGCATTACTCACTCACAATCCTGTTTGGCAAAAATAACTGCCAGCACCTGGCTACATTACTATTACATATATCATGACAACAACCACCTACTTGTGTTTCAAAATAGTAATAAAAAACAAAAGTAACTTTATTTTCTTTTTTTCTTTTTTAAATTAAAAATTAAACCAAATACAAAAGTTTGCTATTGTATGTATGGATCCACTCCGCTCTTCTCCCATTTCCAAGGTTGTTTGCTTGATGGACTGATTATGAAATGTGTGCAGACATAATCATATGATTATTTCAAGTGAAAAAAACAACAATTTTTTATCTTCTTTTTTAAAAAAAAATTAATACTTAAAATTCAAGGTAAACAATTACTTTTGAAGTCTATTATTCTAAACATTTACTTTTTCAGAGAAGGATGGAGCATATTCTACCTGCTTGTTGTTAAATTTTCTGTTCCTTTTTTGTTTCCTCTATCTGATAAACTGATACATTCAGAGTCCTTTGTTTCTTTAACACCAGTTTCAATTCCTGTGAGTTTTGCAGGGCTCCTGATCATTGAACATTAAGACGGTGAATAAAATTATAAACACAAAAATAAACACTGCCCGTTGTATATAACCAAAAGCTATAGAATGATGAAGTAAGACCTTTCAATGTAGTAGGCGCTCACCAGTTCTGTTATTGATGGCGTATGTGATGTGAAAAAAAACTTCGTGAAATCTTTGACTTGTGGCTGACTCTGATTTGGCAAAGTTTCTTTTATTGCATTACGTATTAAGCTCTCATTATAATGCAAGCTTCTTTGTGATCATTCACACTGTTCAATGGAGAATTGGTGAAGGCAAACTAGTCTCGTCTCATCCTTCTATAGCCTTTGCTTTAATTCCAGTCATCTTCATACCTAGCATTTCGGAAATATTGATCATCCTAGTGCGTTCACATGCACTTATTTCTCAATAGTTTTGTACAGTATTATAATTATAGCAATGTGTAAGAGCGCCCCCCCCCCCCATGCAACTTGTAAAGAAAACACTCACAAATGCATTTAGTCTCAAGGAGAATTTATTTGAGTATTTGCTCCTTAACTTTTTTTTTGTTGCTTTATTTCATTATACTGCCTTCTGTCATTGAGAATTGAAACAATGTCTCCAAGTTTGAGCATGGCTGTTTTCGCATGAAAATTACCAGAAAATCTTTAATATTGGCAACTGGAATCCAGCTTAGGAGGTTTTCAAATATTTTTTTTGTTTTCTTGATCTTATCGAACTTGGCCTTGAATTGCAGAGCTGTTGACCTTTGATTCAAAGCGGCCATTTTGGTTGTGCTGATTACCTTATGTCAGTGTTGTAATTGTGGTCTTTTTTTCTTTCTTTTATACATTGACTTAAAATGGAAAAAAAAATTCAAACAATTTAGGCCACTCTTCGTTTGAAAATATCATTATGTTCCAAGATGCAAAAACTGCTCATCCAATTTGGCCAGACAAGATTCTTTTCAATAATCATGAATACATTTCAAAGGCACCTTGCAACTATAGAAAAGTGATTCAAGTTCCTTTGTAACTGCAGTGTTATGCTCTCCCCCCTCCCAGTTTTTTTTTCCTTTTTTTTAACATTTATTTTTATCCTAATTTTTATCAGATTTATCCTCATTTTTTTTTTCTTTTGATTTACCCTAATTTTTATCAGATGCTAAATTTTTAGGAAGTCTGTAAAGAGAAATTGATTGGTCCTGTCTATGAGGCTAAGAGAATTGGTACTTTGGCATATGTACTATAAATGCAGCTTTGTAAAATGAGTTAAGAGTTTATTAAACAGCTCGAGTGATACTCAACACATTGCACACCAGTGCTCTCCTGATACCCTAAAGAGTTAAAGTAAGGGAATACCTTTTGTCCATTTGTAAAGTCCATGTAATGTAATCATTTGTTTTGTTAATACCATTTCATTTCACGATGCCAAGATGAAAAGTATGTTTGATTTACATTTAAATTTGTCATTTTGAAATGACGTATTGTTGGAACTACTGGCTTAGTAGGAGACTAAGCAGGTCATTAATTATTAAGAGAAAACAGCTTTCCTCTGTACAAATTCATGTTAATTTATTTGACTGACTGTATTTGAAAGATTACACCAGCAGGAGATATTTGTACTTCAACACTACACTACAAACCCATCTGAAGGTGCTTTATCAAAATTTATGATTTCAATCATCCATAGGAGTTGATGGATGTTAAATATCAATAAAAGTAATTGGAACTACATGAGCAAGTTTTTCATTTTCTCTCGGTCTGTCTCTGTGTGTGTGTGTGTGTGTATGTCTGTGTGCGCGCGTGTCTGTCTGTCTGTGTGTGTGCGTGCATGTCTGTCTGTCTGTGTGTGTGCGTGCATGTCTGTGTGTGCACATATCTGTGTGTGTGTGTATGTGTATATGTCTATGTGCGCGTATGACTGTGTCTGTTCTTGTGTGTTGTTTACAATTACGTCCTTTTTTGTTTCTGTTTTGTATTGACCGAGAGGTCAGAGTACAATGGTGGAATAGAACTTAATAAACGGTTTGTAAAAAAAAACAACTGAATATTTAATTGCAGCAGCCTTGTATTTCTTTCCAAAATTCCGTTTTTGTGGAGAGATGAAGAATATCAACGGTAACTTTTGACGGGTGTTTATCTTTGTATATTGAAATTTACTATTTCCTGGTTGTTCAGTCGTTTATATTTTCCTCAAACACATTTGGAAGCGATGTAAATATAAAGCCCTCATGTAGTAGTACAAGTGGTGGTCGAGTGGCGTAAAAGGCAAAGGAGGCTAAGGCTTTAGCCAAGGTACTGTCATGCTCAGTCAAGGTCGAGGCTGTGCTGTAATGATTGGGATCGAGACAGTTTCCTCCCCTAAATCCTCCTTGTCCTCGTGCCCGAAGTAGATTGTGAGCAGGCGTCGGCCGGGTGTGCCTGCAAACAATGACCAATAAGTCCTGGTTTGTTTGAGTCTGTGAGAGAGACAAGCGCAGCCAGGGCATGGGATCTGCTTCACGTTGCTTGACTGCTTTTTTATTCGATTTTTCTTCGTTGTAAGGGAAAGAACTGTTTTAATTCTTCAATTATTTAAATTCAACAAAAATCAAAATGATCTACCCTGACAGCAAAAAGAGAAATGTAAGGGGATAAGAGATATTAACGGTGGTTGTAAGACAGGGCCGAGGCATTGCAAGTCTGAGCTTTCTTGCGTTAGTTATTGTTACGGTGAGCTGAGATTCACTGACATTGTAATGGTCTGACAGGTGGAGCCTGCCTACTGGAATACTGTTCAATAATGGGTCATGCCCGGAGGTTCGTTGCTGGGCATACAGCCGTAAGTGCATCCCCCTCCTCCTCCTCCTCCTCCTCATTCTCCTCCTCCCTTTTCCTCCTTCTCCCCTTACTCTTCCTCCTTCTCCTCATCATCATCATTATCATCTTCTTCCGTATCATCAAAATTCCCGCATTTGTCTCGGTAAAACAGGGCTTAAGTCAGCTGACTCTTCTTAGCTGCCGGCCTGTAATTCAGAGTGGCCTGTAGATAACACATATTGATTTTAAATTTCGTGTTATTAACTCGTTCTGAATTGTTGATTACAGTTGTTAAATTGCTAGGTTTTAAGAAAAATTGTGATCAATTAAACGTACATTGTAATTATTTGTTTCTACCAATTTAGAGACTGGATGACCCACCTCCAATGGATTTACACATAAACAAATATTTTCAGTTACATGTACATGTAGTTATCTCGCCATTGCCTCAATCAGTTATTAGAAACAAAAACATACAGCAACAAAATTAATATCAATAGACTACCAACTCTTAAACACTCCCGTTAAAAATAGACAAGTATTTTTGATTACAACGTCGTGTTCATGGCACATTTAGCGGACTCCAGTTTCTTCTTTCACACTCATACAGCGTTTAGGTCTCTGCACTAGGCGTTGCTAGAATGTTCAGTGTTTTTATAATATTTTATTTAAGGGAGAAAACCCCGACAGAAAATCAGGCCGATAGGGGTCTTCAGGTGGCAGCCCCACCACCTACCTAGGGTACAGTGGGCTAATCCCCTGCTTGCCCAAAAAATTATGATTCAGAGAAAATAAACCCATACACCGAAAGGTAGAGTTGGGGATAGATAAAGTAAGTAAGAAAATAAACTAGGAACAGATCAGCTTCATACATGTACCTGTTATTCCATTTGTTTATCTTATTTCAGCTCGTCAAATCTATTGCTTCAACATTCCTAGGAACAAACGTTTATTTATCAGTGAGTACCAGTGTAATTATTCATTCTCTTGTCACAAGTGTTGTACGTGTGTGTTTGTGTGTTGAAAATCCTCACTGAAATTTTTTTGTTAATGACTTAATGAAGTATTTTCATTCTGAAAGAAAAAGATAAACTAATGTTGTTGAACTGTCCCAGGATTTCTTTGTAAGGATCTCTTTGTCTCTGTCTCAAAGTGACCACCAGCATTGTGTGTGTGTGTGTGTCTGTCTGTCTATCTGTCTGTCTGCCTGTCTGTCTGTCCATCTGCTCCTTGACCACTGTCCTGTCCTTCTCCTTGTCCTGGACCTGTGACTCTGATGTCTGTGACCACACTGGTCAGTAGAGGTCATCGAACGGAAGAAAACGGATTGGAGAGGAAACAAAGAAGTGCCATCTTTAAAGAATGATTTTAATGTTTGTTGCTTTTTTTCTTCTGTAGCCAGAGCGAGTGAAAGGAGAAGACTACAGCATGCCTGCCGAGGTATGGAGCCTTGGCGTGACACTGTTTGAGGTAAATTCTAAGGCCTGTCTCTCGTATTCAACTGTCCTCTGTTTTGCTTATTGTTTTCTTTTGGAAAAAAAGAATGAGCTTCAAATTAGTTATACCAAGAATTCAGAGCCAGTGAAAGTAAGTAGGCTATTAATCTCATACTGGTCGTTTGATGCACCTTTTCTGTCATTCTTGTTTGCATTTTTAGAGTTTTGTGTATTTTTTTCAAAGTTGGGATCATTGGTGACCTGTGGCTTCTTATTTCTATTTCAGCTGGCCACAGGCAAGCTTCCATTTGCAACAGTAAGTTCTCTAGCTTTTTCCCGGCTTTCTCTTAGCTTTCTCCCAGCTTTCTCTCAGCTTTCTCTCAGCTTTCTCTTAGCTTTCTCTCAGCTTCTCCCAGCTTTCTCTAAGCATTGTCAAATAAAACAGATCTAAATTAAATTAGCTGACCTCCCACAAGAGCTTCGTGCAAATATCTGATTCAATAATAGTTAAAATAATTTCAAATAATGGATACTGTAGTTATTTTCAACAATGTGTAGCCTGTGTTCAATGTTTATGAAAACCCAAAATGTATTTGATTTTACAGAAAAAAAACATTACAAAATGGAAGCACATCATATGTTTTCCAGGTGTACTTTTTGCTTGTGATGTTTTCAATAATAAGCTCTTCCTTATTTTAAACAATTTCTGCAGCCGTCTCTGACGTTGTCCGGAGAACACGTGTCTCCACACACAAAGTTTTTTTTTGTGTGTGCGTGTGTATGCAAATTAATCTGTTTTCACTGTCCTTTTCTTCCTCCCCAGCTGAACAGTCACAAAACAGATCCACTTCCACCATTCCAGATCATGAGGATCATTATTGACGAGGTTTGTGATTTTTCTTTAACTTTAAGTAATGATATTATTTTAGTCTTTCTTTTTACCAGGGAAGTTTTAGTGTAGATCTAGCAGTAGGCAATAAATTGAGTAAAGCATAAAACAATTACAAAAAAAGAAAAATTGTCTTTCTTAATGTCTTTTCCAGTAGGCCTACAGTCCTTCTTTATAACTTTGGGGGAGGAAGGGGGAATGCCTCTGAATTAATTTGCCTGTTTTTCAGTCTTGTGTAGTTGTAGGTAACATTTCACAGAAGTAGAACAAATTTTGTCTTGTATGAGCAGTAATGGAAACAGGAAGTTGAAATGTTTTATATATGAGCAGTAATGGAAACAGTAAGTAGAAATGTTTTATATGTGAGCAGTAATGGAAACAGGAAGTTGAAATGTTTTATATGTGAGCAGTAATGGAAACAGGAAGTTCAAATGTTTTATATATGAGCAGTAATGGAAACAGTAAGTAGAAATGTTTTATATGCGAGCAGTAATGGAAACAGGAAGTTCAAATGTTTTATATATGAGCAGTAATGGAAACAGGAAGTAGAAATGTTTTATATGTGAGCACAGAAGAAGAAGTGACAAGTGTTTGTGCAAGAATGGTTTTCACATTATGTCCAATTATTTTCTTGCAGCCTCATTTAACACTACCAGCGGAGCAGTTTTCTCCGGAGCTGGTCGACTTTATAAACAGATGGTAAGTTGCTGCCACTAGTAACAAGACATGTCATTCTCTGTGTTAAACATAATTATTATAACATAAGTAGCACCCTGTAGAGCTATGTGTAAAGTGATGTATGTTGTCCAGTAGAACTGGTTGGAAATGGACTTGGAAAGTGAACCGTGTGTTTCTGTCTAAAAGATGGCTCTGTTGTTACAGTGGGGTCAGGGTGTAAGTTCCTTCAAGGCTTGCAAGTAGTACAAGGGCCATATCGCCAGTTCTTGTTATGGTTTCTACAGCGCTAAACAGAATAGATTATCATTGACAAGACAGGACGCTAGTCTGTTATAGGTTTACTACCTTACAATCGCTGCCCAATTCCCACCTGGGTGGGGAGAGGAATAATGGTGTCAAGTGTCTTTCCCAATAACACAGCAAGGGCTTTGTGAGATTCGAACTTACAATGGTCTGAGTGAGAGTCAAGGCTGTAACCCTCCAGCCACTGTGCCTGCCTGTGTGTGGAGTGTAAAGTTCTCTATTTCATGAGGTAGCCCCTATAATATTTTGATATTTACTTTAGGAATAAGGATGATGCTGCGTCCAGGTTGGGAAATGTTGTTCATTTGTTTGTAGTACAAGACTGGCTTGGATACAGTTTTTCCTTCATGTAATGTTTTGGTCATTTATATTTTTTTTTCTAAATAACTATATAATTTGTTGTGTTGCACAAAATGACAGCTGCTGTTTCATTTATTTCCAGTCTGAACAAAACACCTGCTTTACGACTCTCGGGGCAGAATCTCCTGGTAAGTAGGCTGACAAAAAAAAACATTTTTTTTTCAATCCTCTAAGTTTGTCCTATTTGTATTTTGAATTAGTAAATAACCAGGTAATTTTCAATGATCTCAAATAAAATGATTGTCTCAAGAAATGATTTCTCAACTTAGAGTGAAATCCCCATGAACGAGGGTGATCTGTGTTTATATTAATACAAAGCAAAATTGTGTGTAGGAACATGCCAGTTCATCTTGAACACAGCTTTGTTTGATTGCTTCAGCTTGTAGGTGTGCAAACTCGCTTCAGTGTTTAGGTGTGCAAACTCGCTTCAGCTTGTAGGTGTGCAAACTCTCTTCAGCTTGTAGGTGTGCAAACCATCTCAAATAAAGAGTTTGATGACGGCTTTCTTCTCTTCCTTTTCAGGGGCATCCTTTTGTTCAAAGGCAGGAAGGCATGGAGCCAGCGGTCGTGTGCCAGATGATAAGTAATCACCGGCGATGACAGGAAGTAGTCCACACACCTTTAGACCAGTTAAACAGGAAGTGCTTGCCACGCCCACCCCTTTTGAAGGCAATATTAATTTATACACTACTTGCTTCCTCGGTGGAAGTCTGCTCTACTTGAAGTTTGATATACACTCAGAATAAGCACTGACATACATATAGCCCACACCCAGCGTACTAACTTATCTTTCGAACCCCCCTTGCGTGTCTTGTATTGTGTCAGTGTCATGTGGATGAGGGTGTGTCCTTGAACTTGTTAGACAGCCTTGTATTTGTCATCCCACTGCTGAGACGATGTCCACAAGTCATGATATACGCCTATATTTTTTTTTATGTGTCTAAATTGTGTGTGTGTCGGGGGAGGTGTGTATGTTAGAGAGCCTGTGTGGAGGACTTTCCTTTTCCGTTGAAAGGAGAAAGTGATTTGTTGAAATTCTTTGGACCAAGCTTTACTCGCAATCAGTTGTTCCAAGTCTTGCTGCTCCTGTGTCTCCATCTTTCTTCACAGCTGACTTCATGTTACGCCCATCTCTGGCTCAAATTGTTGACGGCTTGACTTCTTGACAGCTTGACTTCTTGACGGCTTGACTTCTTGACAGCTTGACTTCTTGATGACTTGATTTCTTGACGTCTTGACTTCTTAATGACTTGACTTCTTAATGACTTGACTTCTTGACGGCTTGACTTCTTGACGGCTTGACTTCTTGACGTCTTGACTTCTTGATGACTTGATTTCTTAATGACTTGACTTCTCTCTGATCTTCTGTATGCACTCAACTTTCCTTTCCCGTGACTTTTTATTTAGTCATAATCTTGTCCGAGTCTTTTGTACCTGATGTCATTGTCGTTTAAAAAAAAATTTAATTTGTATAAATCAGAATGAAATGAAATGTGAAAATGTGATTCTGTTATTAGGGCCTTCAGCAGAGTGCACAGGAGTTGGGATGTAGGGAACAAAAGGGACAGAATTGTCTTTTTGTTTGGTTTCTTCTGTGTTAAAAAAATGTGTTCTGTTCTTTGTTTTTTTTGTTTTGTTTGTTTGTTTTTTTTGGCAAAGTTGTACTGAAGCACTAGATGAACTGGGCTGGCCAAAGAATGAACTAGATCTAGTTAAATGAAGTAATCATTGTTTGAATTAGATTTTTACATATGCTTATACATACACGTATATATCTACACTCATTGATACACAGATACCGGTACATGCATAGGTGCACATATAATACTTGTGATGGATAAGGATTACATGTTCTTCATTGTGTGTGTGTGTCTGCATGTGTGGGAGTATGTACGTGTGTGTATGCATGCATGTGTGTGTGGGTGTATGTATTTGTGTGTGGGAGTATGTGTGTGTGTGTGTGTGTGCATGCAGTGTGTGTCAGTGTATGTATGTGTGTTGTGGGTGTATGCATGCCAATTTATCAACAAACACCCGTGAGTAAGTTATGTGAGGTGGCTTTTGTGAGAGATCTGTGATGTTTTCTTGTTATTTAATTTAAAAAGTGAGCAATGATTTTTACAAATTGACATCAATTTATCTGGATGATTTTTTTTTTAATGATCTCATTAATTAATAAGTAATCATAAATTAGGATTAAAAGTATTAGATCTAGTTAAGATAGTTGAACCCATTCAGAGCAAATATATATATATTAATATCTATATATAATGTATTGCCAAACAGGCTGCATGAGACGGCAGTGAAATAAGACTGGGCGCAGACTTGCCTGCTTCCTGTATTGGGTGTCATTTCAGTGAGCCCAGAATCCGACCTGATCCTCTTTCCTTCATGCTAGCATGTCCTCCCTGCCTGCACCTACTCACTCCACTACTCACTCCACTACCCACTCCACTACTCACTCCACTACTCACTCCACTCCTCGCTCCACCACCCGCCCCAATGCTCACTCCACTAATCACTCCATCACCCACT
>JBDFRD010271837.1:0-10878 GCA_039654405.1 Bullina lineata
TGTTCCGCTTCATGCTACCGAAACCAGGATAAGCTCCGGCTCTATGGGCCTCATTGGCCTTGAAGGAACTTTACTTATACATATACATGATATATATATATACAGTAAAGGACAGTGAATCAGGTTTCACTGAGACTTACTTCGCTCAGGACACTGATGGAGCCGAATCGTATTGTCGACAGAAATGCTCAGTAGGTTAAAATCTTGGTCCCCAGTTAGCTCCCTTGCAGTCTTTGAGAATGGCAGGAAATGGACTCCTGTCACAAAGATGCTATGGGCTTCCTTGACGTTGTACAGTCTCTGGAAAGGACAGGCACAATTAGTAAATTACATCAAAGGAAAAATATTAGGCCTAGAGCGTGACACTGTCTCCAGTAACTAAAGCTGCTAATGAATGGAATTGAAATGAGACAAAATTTCAGCATTTCTTTCAAGCTAAAATGTTGTTGCTTTTGTTGTTATTACCATTCTTATCAGCACTGTAAAAATGAATGGCTCAGAAACACAAATCATATTTCCAGTTTTAATACACGGTAATAATTTTTTAAAAAGTTAGATTAGAGAAAAAAAAAGGACAGCCTAATAAAATTAGCAATAACCTAAGAATCGAAAATCAATTCATTTCTTTAATTTTTTATCTTATATTGAACTGACAAAAGACCACTGTCCTTTCTAAGACATTATCTCATATAATCTATTCTGGCTCTCTGGAGCTTAAAAACATTAAACATTATTTTACTTATCATTAAACTATCTGCTGTAAGTAACACTACACAAAACTAAAATAATATGCAACATAATCAATATCAATCAAACTGCAAATAAATAAAACAAAAGCTGACCTACTGTTCCTCTGCTCCCTGGCCCTTCATTGATTAATGTCTTCTATATTTAACCCTTAAAATGTCAGACCACTCACCTGTAAACTAAAGGAGATGTAGACTGAGACGCTGCCAGAAATAGTTCCAACCCCCAAGTAAATGCCATCAGAGCTGTTAACATAGAGAAAGGCAGGGGCACGCTGAATAGCAAACAAGGACGATGACTTTTAGCTATGATAAATAAACAGTTAGCACATAATATGCATATGTATGAAATTTTTCTTGGCTCACGGAAGCATTTAAAAGTTTACCATGATGGCGATGTGTTTTATTTAGGTTCCTTCATTTTAACTGCAATTTATACATGTAGCATGAAAGTCGTGACCTTAGACATAAAAGGAAATAATTTCCTGATTAAAACCTACATAGAAGCGTAAGAGGCAGGTGCTACCTCTGAAAACAACAAACACAAACCAAAGTGCCGAAACCCTCATTTTTCACTACATCTTCTTTGTTCCTCCACTACTAATTCACAGGGAGCCCTGTTTCTAACTCTAAGTGTTTTTCAATCTACAGTACTGGACTGAATGTTTCGTATGTAGCCGTTTGCACCATTTTCATTCCATCCCCAACCTTTCACACAGCTACATTCCAATTTTGTGGGTTTTTTACTGCATCAAAAAGAGATGTTCATTCTTGTCTCAATCTATCTTTCCTGTAGTCTTGTATGGATACCATTGAAGATTTTGCAATCAGTTTCTTCCCCTCCTTGCAGTTCTCAGCTTTCCGCGGAAAGTTGTACCACTCAAGACCAGTCCACTCTCTGATGTTGTCTTGCCATCACTTCCTCTGTCTGTCTCTTTGTCTCCCTCCTTGTGTCATTGCCTGTACGACAGTCTTGGCCAGTCCAGATGTTCGTCTTACGTGCCAGTACCACTTCAGTTGGCATCCTATCACCGTAGTCAGAAGGTTTTCATACGGTCCTATACCATTTATTCTTATAATTTTCAAATCCCAACCTTGACTTACTTGACTTATGCCTCTTGATTCCTTAAGGAACATAGGGCCGCAAAATCCCAACCTTACACATAAACAACCCAACTCTGAATCTTGATCATGAAACACAAATCAGAAACGCATACATACATGCAAGTATACAAGCACACAGACACACACATTAAAAAAAAAAAAATGGAAGCATTAATGAGCTCCGTGCTCAGTAAACTCCATACCTTACAGTGAAGGCAGAAATGACCTCTGTTCCAGCTGAGGCTGTTTTCTTTATACTGAACTTGCCACTGTCCCACAGAGAGATGAAGCACGGCTGATTTGTAGAGCGTGTCACGGGAATGTTTACGGTGTAGAAGTTAAACTTGTCTTTTTGGTTTTCGACCAGCCCATACCTGCAAATAAAAGAAATATATACAAGTCCTAATATTCACCTATACTAAACAGTTTATGAGTAAACACAAAAGAAAAATTTGTCAAGGCATTCCTACTAAAAAAATATCTTATTCTGTTTACATTATTACATCTGGCCAAATGGCATAAAGCGTCTTTCCCAAGGGCACAACATGGTCGCTGTTGGATTCGAACTCAGAAACCATGGATCAGGAGTCCTGCACTCTTAAGTATTTGATCACCGTGCCACCCAATAACTTACCTACAAGCTCTAAACCTGTAGGCACCAGTACATTTGTGATTCCACACAAGGTCTGAGATTTTCTTGCCATCTTTCGCACTCCAGACACTCGCATTGGTGTCTCGTGAGACAGTTATGATCTGAAACACAAGAAACAGAAGGCCTACATGTTTTACAATTCATCAAAAGTAGATTTATGGAAAATAAGAAGATATTTTTTTTAATTCCTTTTGGATGATGCACCAATAAATATAAGCAAGTCAGCTCTGCTTTTCTCACATTCTCAATTTATCAAAACATATGATGAGGACAAACATTTTTTATCCATTTAATCTAATACAAGTTAGTAGCTGTGCTGTGTTGCAATGCACATTACATTATCTTCATAAATGGAAACATTCTCTGCTTTTATACAACAGAATTATAAAACTTACACCATTCTTATTTTTTAACTTTAAATTCATTTAAAAAATATATATACTTAAATATAGAAAATGAATATAAATATAGATTTGCACAGATACAGGAAAGCCTGTTAGCAAGTATCTAAGATTGGCACATCTGTAAACATGATATAAACAACCATTAAAAAAGAAAAGAAAACAATGAGGATCATGCTTAGGCTTCCATTTGCTTTAGTTGAGGCTCACATTACTCACAAAGACAAAAGCATTTCCTCTCCCCATTGAGCAAAAGCCTTGTTCATTTACCTTCGCACCATCAGGGCTGATATCAAGATCATCAATCTCATTTTTATGGGCTTGCACTTCAAAACACTTCTTCAACTCTGGATACTGTGAATAGAATAAGAAGGAATATTCTTTTGTTTATGTATCTAGTCTTTTTCTAAAGTTAAGGTAAAAGCTTGGGGAGGAAGAAAAAAGAAAAATCTGTCCATGTAAAAACGTATTTACAATATTGTTATTTACTCTTTTATTACTTCTTGTAGGCGGCCTATGTCTCAGGAGGGACAACAGGCATTGAATAAATGAATGAACGAACTTTTTCATTATTTAACTCCATTGTATGAAGTCTTTCATAAAGACTCTTCTATTCTAAACGCAAATAAGCAGGCAAAAAGTACATGGAAACAGGAGAGCAAAGGCATAAATTGATTACCTGCCATACACGCAAAAATCCGTCCGCTCCTCCGGTAGCTAAGCGCAAGTTGTCAGGAGTAAAGCTGACACATTTCTGAAATCCACCATCTTTAGAGAAATCCGTGGCGACACTACCTGCTTCCTCTATCTGGAATGTCATCTCTTTTTTTACCTGCTCCCCATCATTCACCGAGCTTGTAGAATCTGGCTTTCTCTGACGTACTCCGTCTTTTGTGTCTGGCGGTAAGATAAAAGAATCTTTATTATTATTGAAGAAAATTTGTTTTCATTTATTTCAAAACTTGTCTGGGGTATGTTTGAAAACATAAATGCTTTTCTATTATTGTATTTAAAAAAAAAAATTAAAAACTTAGATCCTAAAAAATAATATACATATTAAAAATAAAATTCTTTTCAATGACAACCCTATATATATATTGCAACCAATACATTTTGTAAATTGTGAATAATGGCAATAACAAAAGCAACATCTTTTTTAAGTCTTACTTACATAATATAAAAGCTGATGAAGATAATAAAAAAAACAACCCACAACAGCACACTATCGTGACAAGAGAAAACAACAAAGCTAAATAAAACTACAGAGAGTAACAGGGACTACACTACAGTATACTACAAACTTTTTAAAAATTTAAAAAGTACGATTGGAATATTGTGATATAAAAGCAAAATTATAAACAGCAATACATTGAAAATCTCATCTTGCTCACATTTTATTTGTGTATAACTCAGAACTTTTTTTCCTTACTATTTATTTCAAAACGTTCCTGTTACTTTTACCTTTTTCTTTGTTGCTTGGTGTAACTACTTTGTATTTTACAGAATAAGTTTGGCATAATTCATCTTCACCAGTTGCAAGAAAATGATGTCGGCCATCATAGTAAGAATCACAGTTCATTACAGCACGAGTGCCTGTATCACGATGACAGATACTTTCTGCACGCACGCCATCAGGCCCTGTTTCAAGTCGATATACCTCCTAAAGAAAGGAAAAACAAAGAAAAATGGAAAATAACATTTTAACATACATTTTTTCCCTCTTTGCATGTGAGCTCAAATGTTTAGTGTCGCTTAGTTTATTCAAATTTTGTTGAATTAACACATAAAGAGGAAAAGGTGATTCATCTTAGGGTAAATGCAAAGGCATTGGCAACAATGTTATGGTATTTACTGAACAAGACACTGGTAAAGACGCTTTACATCATTTGTCTCTCCCCTTTAAAAAAGTTTTTAGCAGGGCCAATCTATTTATCTTCTACACATAGGTTACACGAAACAAATTTTAAAAGGGTAAATAAGTAAGCTATAAAGATCTAATATTTTAGTTTAAAAGGAGGGAATTAAAAAACACTAACACTGAGTGACATAGATCTCACATTTGATGATCTGGATCTATCTTAGATCTCTAAGTCTATAGTCTATGTCACTTAGGTCTGGACCTAAGGCAAGGAATATATATGCAGCTAAATTCAACAAATGAGCAAGAAATTTGACAAAAATATGTTGCCAAAAGGTTTTAAAACATAGATCTAGATCTAGTACTCAACTGGACTAAAATATAAACGCATTTAAACGTTGAAGTGGTTCAAGTTCACACGAAAGCGTTACAATACTATACTTGCTCAGTTTCTGACCAACCTATTTTATTTTCATGATTCATGCCCATTTAAAGAAGTCAGTGGCATTTTTTAAAGTCCAGGTAGAAGTGACACAGATTATATAATTTCTTCTATAGTTAGCAGATCTAGAGTCTAGATCTAGTACAGACCTATAAGTACAGTCACACCTGCCTAGACGGAATGCTGTCTAAGACGGAAACCTGCCGAGACGGAATCTTATTTTTCCCCCCGTCGCAATTCTGATATCGCCGACGGAGAACCAACCAATCAGCTTAATATGAAATACATGACATACTCTTGGCTATTAAAGACTATTGCAGCCCCCGCCCACCCTCTCCCCTATACAAGCACCCCCTTTTCCCCTGCCCCTGCACTGGCCCTGCCTAATCCGTGGGCGATATCGGACCTGCGGAAAACTAACGTTAGACAAAGAAACCAACCGACAGAACCCCTGCCTAAGACGGACACCTGCGCAAAACGGAAACTTTTTTCCTTTCCCTTCCGTTTCTGTCTTAGGCAGCTTCGACTGTATTTGAATCCTTTAACCCTTTCATGTTTAACCCATCCAAGCAGGGCAGTAAAAATTAGCTCGTCCCTTGTTCAACCTGGCCAAACCTCGCCTCTTCTTTCACTTCTGACTTGTCCATATTTTCTCATCAGGACCATGGGATATGTCTAAATTTAGGAACATGTGTAATCGTGGTTATTTTTGGATGTGTGTGACCTCTTTTTGAAAGCTGGAGGGCTTTCCAAATGTCTAACAAGTGCAAACAATGGACGATTGCTTTACATAGTTTCTCCGCTTCATTTTTGCATCATTGCTAGGTCTAGATCAAGATCTAAAGACGATACTGGACAGCGATATAGAATATGAAAACAAATCTGATTTTGATATTGACTTTAATGATGCTTTAGAGAGATATAGATAATATATTTATAATTCTATAGATAATTAGTACGTGTGTAGCCACTGTGCTGACACTAGGCCTAGGCTCACCAGCCTGACGTTAGTGAATCAGGTGATTCTCATGTACTTGTCCTGTCGTACAGCTGAAGCACATTCTCAAGTTCATGACGTACACAGCGTACAACTCCTTGCTGGAGCTGTGTTTCTGCATGGATGAGTTTGCTCTCCCCCAGCCCGGAGCAGACGAGCTGGGGCAGCCTTTTGAAGGACTGGAGAATCCGACCGAGGTCAACACGATGGACTTGGTCAACAGGTGAGGCTAGTGTTCTTTCAGAAACTCCTGGCTTGGTTGTCCTGAGCTTTCTTGTCCTGACCTTGGTTGTCCAGAGATTGGTTTTGTCTAATTGAATTTAGTTTAGTGATGGTTAGTCTAATTGAATTTAGTTTAGTGATGGTTTTGTCTAAATGAATTTAATTTAGTGATGGTTTTGTCTAATTGAATTTAGTTAATGATGGTTTTATCTAATTGAATTTAGTTAATGATGGTTTTGTCTAATTGAATTTAGTTTAGTGATGGTTTCGTTCAGACTAATATTGACAGTTTTGTCCACTGTCATATAATTGTAATAAAAATTGGGAAAGAAATTATACTGTAAAGATAATTTGTACAGTTTAGAAATACCCATTAATAAACATAAATAAAATGTCTTGAATCTCAGTCTTAAAATTCTTTGTTGTTCAGTGATCAAGTCAGACATTGGAGAGTTCCCTTGTTCAATAACAAATGTTTTCCTCAGAGATTCCTACCACCAGCTAGTGTTCGGACAATGAATCAAGTTTTTCACCACCTGCACACATCTGTCAATCTCTCATTCAGCCAATAAGACAAGAACACTGAGCTTACTTTTATATATTTCACACAATAAGACAAGGATACTGAGCTTACTTTTATATATTTCACTTGGTTTTATCTTTATGCCATTTCTTGTAAGATAACTTACTTTACCTGTCCCCAACTCTACCTTTCGGTGTATGGGTTTGTTTTAATGATCCCTTGTAAGATAAGACATGTGTTTTTTGTTTGTTTTGATTCCAGAAGCATCAAACCTGACAATGAAAGTACAAAAAATGATGAGGAAGTGAAAGCGGCATTTATGTTGGATGAGGACTCTGGTGATAATTATGAAGATGCGTTAGATTATGAAGATGGTTTGTACAGCAACAAGAAGAAAAGCCTTGAAGACAATATTGCCAGTGAGTGCAAAGAGGTAGAAGCCAGAGACTCCACTTCATTAAGAAACATATTGTCAGACATTTGCTCTACAGTGGAATCCACTGTAGTTTTACAGGACAGTTCACCCCATAAGATAGACGTTCGAAGACAAGCTTTGGGAATAGCTGCTATTACAAAAGCAGAGGTCAATGATGATCACTTACATCAAGAGAAAGACCAAAGAGACAAAAATACTTATTCTGGCCAAGGGATTCCAGAATGGAAAAGAACTTCAGCAAAAGCTGATGGAGACTGTGAAAACAGTGGAATAAAGGAATCCAAAATACCACAGCCTTGCTCTGAGAAAACGCTTTATAGCGCTGACTCTTGTCTCTCTATGAAGTCATCCATGTTTCTCCATCCCTCGTCAGCATCTCCCTCGTGGGAAAAACCCAGTGCGGTTTCCTTGGAGTCAGGCTCCTCTTTCAAGCCCAAACTCCGCCACAGCAGTGGAGTCTCAAGCTCGTCAGGTGGAAATTTGCTGGAAAGTACCTCTGGTCGGAGCACTCCGGATACAGTGTTCAGGAGTAATTCCTCAGAGGAGCATGTGTGGGATGGGACTCCACGGGTGGTGGGGAACATCCTCTGCATCATTCCCAGGCATGCCCTTCCACAAAAGGATGCACCACCTTCTGCCAGCACTGATACTGAGCAGAAAGGCTGTAACGCTTCTCCTGA
This sequence comes from Bullina lineata, assembly GCA_039654405.1. Lineage (NCBI taxonomy): Eukaryota > Metazoa > Mollusca > Gastropoda > Bullinidae > Bullina > Bullina lineata. The sequence continues at coordinate 8,062 of JBDFRD010271837.1, forward strand.
CGTGGTTTTAAATGATGAGACAAAATCTTCCCAAATTCCCAGTGTTTTTACATCAAGCTTCGCCAAAGCGGTGGCTCATACTGATTCTGAGATGGATGCAGACAAGAACGAGGGGCAGTGCTTAGAGGTGCCTGGGAGGTCTTCCACTAGTTCCACAAAGGGGGATAACCCCTCCTCTTCTTCCCCAACACTGTACAAGCCATCCGAGAGATGTCAGTTGGAAGGCAGTGGGCAGAAGACAAGTACGTCAGCAATCACGGAGCTCACCGACTTTAGTGACCCACTTTTGGGATACCAAAACACGCAGGATGAATCCATCTTTCATTCAGCTGGTGCAGGCAAGATGGCACTGAAGGAGATCAAACAGTCCAAGTACAAGCGGTTCAGAAAGGCTTTAGACGGCGTCCACTTGTCTGTGTCTCCTTACCACAGGTATGTGCTTATCTTTGCTTTGTTTATTTATCTCTTACTTGTCAAATATCTCTCCTTCTTTTCAAAGTTTGTAGATGAATCTTCATTTATTGAATATAATTGTCATTCTCCTTACTTTGTCTTTTTGTAATGTTCTTTTCTTTTCTTCTGTTCTTAACAGCTTTTTCGCCATGAAATCTTTTTATCTGTCCACTTTTATGTATTTGCTCTACTTTTATGCATTCACTCTTCTTTTATGCATTCACTCTACTGAATTATGTTCACTGTACATGTACTTTTATGTGTCGCTTTTCTTTTATGTGTCCACTCTACTTTTATGTGTTCATTCTACTTTTATGTGTTCACTATACTTTTATGTATTCACTCTTCTTTTATGTGTTCATTCTATTTTTATGTGTTCACTCTACTTTTATGCATTCTCTCTACTATTTTGTGTTCACTATACTTTTATGTGCCGCCCTACTTTTATGTGTTTTACACTACTTTTATGCATTCACTCTACTGTTGTGCACTCACTTTAATTTTATGCATTCACTATGAATTCCCCCTGGATGCCAGAATTTGTTGAACACGTTATCTGTTATTTTATGATTGCCTTGATTCCAGGTACAGCGTGCCGTTTCTGGAGACAGACAAGGGAGCCCAATGTGCTGTGAGGAAGTACCTTCCTGGTGAGATTTTCTGGTCCAACCTTTTTGATGGAGAGACTAGTCAGCGATCTTTCAAGGCCAAAGTGGCAGACGCTGAACTCATGAGAACGACGTTGAAGAATAACATTGACATCGTTGGGCCGCATTCGTTTATTACCTGCAGTTTGACAGAGCCAATCTGGGCTGATCTTACACAGGTGAGTGCTTGCTTCTTATGATGTTAAGTACAAATTCTTTAAAGCCTAAGAGGCCCATAGAGCTGGATCTTATCCCGGTTTTGCTAGCATGAAGCGAAACAGATGATTTTTACATTTGCACCTGGGTGGGGAGAGGAAAAATGGTGTAAAGTGTCTTTCCCAAGGACACAGCACGGTCACCTCCCGGATTCAAACCCTGGACCCTTGGATTAGGAGTCCAACGCTCTAACCATTTGGCCACTGTGCCACTTCTTATGATGTAAGTAGATGAAAATGAATAGGCCCTTCTCAGCATGGAGCTTGGAGTTTGAAGTCAATAAATATTGGCTCAGTTTCCTGTAGTTAGCTGCCTTCATTTTCACCTGATTTACCCAAAGGGTGGCCAGAAACTCGCAGCTGGTTTTGTGGATTGGAAGTAAAATTAAATTTTGCTTCCGCGGTAAATTTGTTTTTGTGAAATTGAGAGTTTGGAGCAGTGGAGGCAACAGGGAAAGGGAGTGGAATTGAAAATGATGGCAGGAAATCTGAATTTAGGCATAGGCCTGTTGGAGTACAACTAAATCGGAGCACAATTGAATATTTTTTTTAATGTATAGTAACAATCTGCTTTTAATGTAATGCCGAATTATTTAATTAGGAATATTTATCGTTGTGATATGGAAAAGAACAGGTTGTTCTTCCATCTCTACAGCCTGCATCAATGTTAACAATCAATGTTAATTCACTATGGGATCCATAATTTTGTCACACATATTATTCTTCAAGCTTTCATACAATCTCAATGTTGATTTCACAGTGTTTATTGCTCCTACTGAAAGACAATGCTAGGAACTTTTCATATGATCAGTCTGTTGCCTTCAGTTATCTCTCTACCTGTATTAATCTTTTTATGGTACAGGCCTCTGCTCTTGTATTTCATTGACTGTTTACTATTTCATCCGCCCATTACAGTTAGTTTGAACCCACCTGCTTTCTTTTGTTCAGTCCATTCTTGCTGACTTTCGGGCCAGAGGAGGAAGAATTCAGTTGCAGCTTGAATCTAGCGGAAAGCCGACCTTGACCTCTGAACTTAATCAGCGTAGGAGTGAGGACGGCATGTGTTCAGACCAGCAGAACAACTCAGGACTTCTATGGGAAAAGAAGGTGCATTTGTCCTCCTCTCTTAACCCTCTTTCCTTGATTCCTTCATGTTCTTATCATTTTTTTAATAAAATGTGCTCAAGAAAAATGAATTTCTTACATTTAGAATGAGTTATTAGTGATTATTTAACAATTATTTGAATATTGGAGCTGAGATGGAAGAATTGTGTCCTTATTTTGCTCCCTGCTTCAGATGGACTGCTTGGATCCAATGAAACATCAGAAACTGATGGTGCTGTTCAGTAGTTACTCCTACAAGTCCAACAATCACCCAAACCCTTGTGTCTATCCCTGGTGAGTACATATTGACTTACTCCTCTATTCTCCTGTAATTGTTTTACATAGATTCTGTTCAACCTACTCCTCTGTTCTCCTGTAATTGTTTTACATAGATTCTG
>JBDFRD010271948.1:0-10878 GCA_039654405.1 Bullina lineata
TAGATAGATAGATAGATAGATAGATAGATAGATAGATAGATAGATAGATAGATAGATAGATAGATAGATAATAATATTTAGATTTATTATATAATAATATTATAGGTAGATAAATAGACACATATATTGGTAGATAGAGCGAGAGCAATCGAGCGATTGAGAGAGAAAGACAGAGAGAAAAAAAAGAGAGAGAGAGAGAGAGAGAGAGAGAGAGAGAGAAAGAGAGAGAGAGAGATTTGTTAATTGTAAATTTGTTTCATATGAACTGTAACTAGTGTAACAAAATCCATAATTTTATTTCTACTCTCCCGGAAGTGTCGTCATTTCGACACCGCCAGAGGTCGCTCCTTTTTGTATTCTAAACTTGCGAGTCTTAGGTGAGTTCATGATGCTCGCAACTTGCTTTTTTTAAAAAAATGTGATTTTATTTGATATATATTAGAGAACCATAGACTGCAAAAGGCAATTTCAAATGTAACTGTTTACTTTGTGTTCGTAACATGGTATGTTACCGGCAGGATTCACATTATTTTGAACCTTAGATTCATGTCTCATTCCATCGGTGCTCGGCGGCCATTTTGTGAACTTGATTCATAAAATTAAAAACTTGTTCCAATTTATTCTGCCAATTAAATGCAATCAGCTCGCTAATCACAGCTTAAAAGCACTATCCATTTACTAAATGATTGCATTTGTAAATGTTTTAAAGCCCAATGGAAGTTGGTGGCAATAAACTTATTGAAATCACTCGACAATGAGTAAGTTCCAAGAGTAGGAACGAGCAGTCACTCAACAGTGGACTTGACAGACACTGACAGGCTATAACAAGAACTTTGAAGTAGATCTAGAATCTAGATAGATCTAGATCTAGGTTAGAAGAGTCTAGATCTTTTTATTTATATATGTATAGTCCATAACTAAAACTATCTAGTGTACTCTATTCTAAAAGGTGTATTAGTTCATTTTCATTTAGATAAAATTTGTGAGTTTAGTCTGCTGTGAGTTGTGAGACACCGCAATCTGAAATCACTATGAAATGTTATAAGTTCAGTCATAATGAATAATAACGAACGGGCTGTCATTTCATTGGATTGGCTGGCATTTAATTTTATTTGAAATTGTGTTGACAGCTTAAGTCAAGTCATGCTATTGTTTGATTTTAAAGAAATTGAGAGGGATTTGCTGTTGTCAACCATTGAATATTCTATCACTCACTCATGTCATGCCCTTTGCCCCGACTGACTGGGGCATAGGCCCCCGACAAGTTTCCTCCAGCCATTTCTGCCATCTCTCCAGCTGTCCCATATGTAGCCCATCTTCTCGGTGTCAGCGTCCAGGCCATGTAGGCCTATTCTTTGGCCGCACCTCATGGATGTGTAGTGCATCCTCTCCTTCATGGCCTGAAAACAGCAGGGATTCTCCCAAGAGGAGTCACTTTTTGCCACTCCCTGTCCATTGGGATTCACTGATACCAAGGGTATCAAGACTGTAGTTTGTCATCTCGGCAGCCACCTGTGCTGTCTTCCTTGCCTCGTACATTGTCCTCATATTCCATGTACGGATGGTTGTGGTAGTCCTGCTTGGAAGGATGGTGGTCGGCTGAGTAGCTTCCAGATCTCTAGCTTTCAGTACTCAGCATCATAATTCCTCCAGATGAAGGTGCACCTTCTTCCAGGACTGAGTTTTTATTGGAATTTCTCGTAGGCGTTTTTGTAGTGGGCTGTTTTTTTAACAGGGGGTGCTAACCCCTCGCCAAACCCTCCTTTCTTTTCTGGGCTTGGGACTGGCTGTGGTAGAGTTCGAATATCCTATACACACATTTAAGACAATGTAAAAAATTGATATCTGTCTCTGACCTTTTTTTGTTAGCTCCTGCAATAATAATGAACAAAACATAATTTGTTATAAGTAGTCTTATGGAATCTAAAGACCATCAGGTTTTGTAATCCTCCCCAAAATTATCCAGCAGGAATTAGAATGACTACAGTTGACGATAGAGCTTCAGCCAAGGAGCTGGATCAGTGGGTAGAACAGCTCAATGACTGTAAACAGCTCTCCGAGAATCAAGTGAAAACTTTGTGTGAGAAGGTGAGGCATGACACATATAGAATAATAATAAAGTCCATGTCGGTCAATAGATACACTTTTTAGAGTAATAGAAGCTATGGGGGATTTTATTAATCACATATTCACTATGCTTTATAATTGAGAAAATATAATCCTTTCTAAGAAAAAAGTAAGAAGATTGATTTGTCTGATTAGACACTGAAAATGTGTTACCAGTACAATACAAGTAATGTAACTTTTGAGAAGATATGAATGCATTTTTTTCTCATGTGTCTTTTTTGAACTGTATGTTTTCTTCCAGTTAGAGTAACATTTAGTGATCAAATTTTGTTATTTCCAGGCTAAAGAGATTCTCTCCAAAGAGTCAAATGTCCAGGAAGTAAAATGCCCAGTTACGGTTTGTGGTGATGTTCACGGACAGTTTCATGATCTCATGGAACTGTTTCGCATCGGTGGCAGATCACCAGATACAAACTACCTGTTCATGGGTGACTATGTTGACAGGGGCTATTATTCTGTGGAAACGGTCTCTCTTTTGGTCACTTTAAAAGTAAGTTTTAACATATGATGCAGTTATACTGTTACTTTGAAATGTTTGGGACTGCTCTAAGGAATTTATGTGAACACTTTTTCTGCAAAGCCCATTCAAGGCTTGTTGTTTATTCTGTATTGATTTCCTGTTAACTGTGGTCAAAGAAAGCAATAACTGATTCACAATGTTTGCAATATATTCATAAATAATAATTAGAGGAAATTGTGTAATTAATTTAATAATAGCCTCTGTGCACACTGCAAGATTCATGAGTTTCTTAACAGATTTTGAGTATATTTGGTTGTTTTCATATAAGTAAATAATATTGTTGAAGAGCTTGTACTTATTCTTAAGGATCTCTCTCTGTCTTTCTTTTCAAAGTTGTTTTCTAGTGTAAAATAAACAAACAGTTTGTATTTTTACTAATAGAGGGTATTCTTAGAAATATTTTACCTTTGTGGATACTGTAGTTTTGACATTTGTGTTGGAAGTTTTAGCCCAGGGTTTGTTTGAGCTTTTGTCAAAGGACTATCTTTGAATGAACATTGATATAAAAATAGTTACAATGCAGTACAAACGGAGACCATTTTCAATTTTAAGTGAAGGCCTGCATATAAAGAATAAACAATTTTTTAAATTTTGGAACTCTTGTCTAGCTCATTCAGTTCAAGTGACTTTATTTTTCTTTCTTTTGAAAACTCTACAATAATAATATTTTGACCATACTTGGGAAAAAATATGAGGTGTACAAGTCACAGTCTTTAAATCAGTCTCCTAATTAAAACCGTTTTGTAATATGTTCCATTCCTTTCAGCTATTTTATGTCCTAGATGAAAATATTTGGTGTGACTGAAAGCTGAGACAAAATTCATTGATGTCGTTGACTGATATGGCTAATCAGTGTCTAGCTCATACACTATATTGTTAGAAATTCTTTAGCTTGAAACTTTCTTCTTCTTAGGTTCGCTTCAAGGACAGAATAACCATCTTGAGAGGCAACCACGAGAGTCGTCAGATCACACAAGTTTATGGTTTCTATGATGAGTGTCTGCGTAAATATGGCAATGCAAATGTATGGAAGTATTTCACAGATCTGTTTGATTATCTGCCCCTCACAGCTCTAGTTGATAGTCAGGTGAGTAATGTTAGATTGTTATTTGATAATTATGTCTTGCTCAGTTATTCATTTGAAAAATCATATTGAAACATTCAAATCAGAGAAATGCATAGAAAATATTAGTTGAATATTTGAGATATAGACCTATAGCTTGAATTGTCTTGATGGAAGTAGATAGAAATTTGTTACACAAAAGAGGAAGACTGTATTGTATTTTCTGACTGATCTGTTCTTGATTATAATCTAATTTACATTCCAGTATGGCATCAAAGCATTTTTCAAAGACATTACTTTAAAATGGATATTGCCAGCTTTCAGTTGAATAGAAGAGAATAATAATAATTAGAATTATTTCCCTTTTATATGAAAAAGTACTGACATTTTGAGGCGTCTCTGTTGACTTTTTCTTTAAAAGGTGTTTCGCAGTAAAGAAAAAATAATATGTTGCAATTGGTAGAACAGCAGTGTTCAAGAATTAGAGTAACTTCCAGGATGTGCCTTGTGACTGATGTGGCTTATATAGTTCCAGGCACGTCTGAACTGTAATGTCATGTACATGCACAACCACACAACTAGTCGAATTAAAGTGTGTTTGTACTTGAATTAAGTTGAATGGTGGCACCGTTGCCGAATGGTTAGAGCATTGGACTCCTAATCGAAGGGTTCAGGTTCAAAACCAGGAGGTGACAGCTGTGTCCTTGCGAAATACACTCTACACTATTTTCTCTCCCTACCGTGGTGCGAATTGTGTACCGGCATATTCTGCTGGGGAAGTAAACATACGACAGACTAGCGTCCTGTCTAGGAGATGAAGTAAAAATCATCTGCTCCACTTCACGCTACAGAAACTGGGATAAACTCTAGCTCTGTGGGCCTCATTGGCCTTGAAGGAACTTTACTTGTACTTCCATGTGCTGAGAGAAGATGCCTTCATTTATCAAATTTCTTTTTTTTTTTTTTCCAGATTTTCTGTTTACATGGAGGTCTGTCACCATCTATAGATACACTAGATCATATTAGAGCTTTAGATAGGATTCAAGAAGTTCCCCATGAGGTAAGTAGTTTCAAACTTTTGTTTGGAAATGTTAGTTTTATACATTTAATTGGATTCTTGTTCTAGAAACATATCGGATATTTTATAATCAGGTGACTTAAAAAGCGATACTCATAGGATGGACTTTGTTAGAAAGGGAACGTACTAACCAAGTAATTTGCAGTAGGTGTAATACTATAAGTGTGCCAACCTCAGTTATGTGGGTAATGCAGTCTTGAGTGTTAACACTTCGTGTGACATGTAAAACTTACAGAATTATTCCCTTTCTTGAAAAAAAAATGTTAATATGACGATGAATGTCTTTTTTAGTGAGTTCACTTCTGCAGTATTCTTTTAACAATACATTTTATCCTTTTTAGACGTCCACAGACCAGGTAAATCTGCTGAGAAAATTATGCAAACCAGCTTTCTTTGTTTGGAAAGTGCTTGTAACAGTTTTTGTCTTGTTCTTATTTACGTTCATGAATGTAAGAATTCAGAATATAACCTTTACTCTTAGGGTCCAATGTGTGACCTACTGTGGTCTGATCCTGATGACAGAGGTGGCTGGGGCATCTCTCCTCGTGGTGCTGGCTATACCTTTGGTCAAGACATCTCTGAGACCTTTAACCACAGCAATGGACTAACTCTAGTCTCCAGGGCTCATCAACTTGTCATGGAGGTAATTTTTTCTTCTGTGCTTTTGTGGTAAAAGTTTGTCATGTTCATGTTGTTAAACGGAGAGAAAGAGAAAGGTGTTTGCATTCATACAGTGTGTTTTACTTTGGTCTTTCTTTAATTCAAGACTTTTCATTTTATTCCACTTTTCCGTAACTGAACATGATTGGAAACAGTGAAATTGCACTGACTTCACTATGGTGTTACAGCAGGCAAAAATGTCTATCTTAGAAAATTTACAGAATAGACAGTGAACCCTTTTTACAACAACATATACCTTTTTTTGTTGCGCATACAATATGCCCCTGATTTTGATGAAACTGTTGTTTAATTACTGAAACAAAATGCTTTTCTGTTTATTGAAATAGGGCTACAACTGGTGCCATGATCGGAATGTTGTGACAATATTTAGTGCACCCAACTACTGCTACCGTTGTGGAAACCAGGCTGCAATCATGGAGTTGGACGATTCTCTTAAATATTCATTGTAAGTTTTAATATGTTGTTAGAATGTGTGCAAGGTCAAAAGGGGGTAATGCAGTTGATATGTGAGGCTGTGCCAGAACTTTTTTTAGTCATCATGGATATGAACGACATTCTTCCATGAGTGTTAATTTGTAAAACCAAGGTTTTCAGCATTTTAAACGTGAATAATACGATAACTTGGAAAGAAAGGGCCTGTGTCAACAAAATATAACTAGGACATTACTGTGTCTAGTCATTAATCACATTTTTTTTTCATATCTATGGTGGCACAGACACTTTAAAATTTGTCATGCTTGAGATAATCTGAGTTCAAATATTATGCCTGCAAATGATGTATTGGCTATATTATTCATACCAATGTGTTGCTTCTTACCATGTTAACAAGAATTCAAAGTGTTTCTGAAGTAGACCTACTCATCAACAAGTGCAAGTTACTTGACAAATTATGTTCATAACTGTGACGACAAAAGTGACGTTTTGAGTTGCTAGCTTTTGGCAAAGCCTCTTGTATAAGGGCAGGTGGTGCTTTGGGCTGAGGACTAAATTAGAGGCAATGGAACAAAACTAGTGTTATATTTTACCACGAGGACTTGATACTGGAATTGGCATTACTAAACTTAAATTTTGCTTGGTGAGATATTTTCATCTTTGTGGGAATATGAATAGTTTGTATACCGCATTGTTATGAATGTTTATGGGGGAAAAATGAAAGAACTCGTTTTCTATCGGGGGTCAAAACTTACTCCAGAAGTTGTTTTTATGGCAGTTAGAATGCTGACAAATGGAGATTTCTTTTTTAAATTTTCAGTACACTGGTATCTCAAAAATTCATTTTAACAAACTTTGTCCTAAATTTATTACAACGGGTTTCATATTGTATTGACCAGTGTCATTACTTTACATTCCCTCATGCCTGTTTCTCTTCACTGAGTTGGGTCACAACATCACCCCTAGTGTACGGATAAGCATAACCGGATCTACAGTGTTGAAGAATGTGGTCTGCGTCTTGCTTTGGGTTTCTGCTGTCACAACATTGTGTCCCTTTCTTAATTAAAATGTGTTGCAATTGCGCTTGAAATGTGTTGTGCCCTGTCATCATGGACTGATGATCACTTATTGATGGACGAAATGATAATATCTTGCTTGTGGAGACTTTCTTCCTATTGCTTTTGTCTTTTCTCTCTGTGGGTGATGGGCAAGGTTTGGTTTGTTACTTGCCAATCCTTCCCTTGCCAGTCTGTCAGCTGATTGTGGCACTTGGCAATATGCTGTGTGGGAAATTACATGTCTGCTGTAGGAGGAGCCATACTTTTCGTAAAGTTCCTGATTTTTCATACAATCTTACGATTGTACGATCATAGTTGCGATCTTACGAATTCTCAACTCTGAGGCATTTCAGAATTAATTTCTCTCTGGTGAACTCCTGGATGAAGCCAAGAAAGCTTGGCTGGAAATGGAGAGGCGTATCATGAAATAACAATGTAAATAGTTGTATCCAATCAATCAATGTGACCGAACATGACCGTGTGTGTGTTATGGTAAAAAGTATGTGAAAGGAAATAGCAGTTAGTATTTATGTACACGTTTAATTATCCTTGGCCTATGCACAATGCTTGTGGAAACAAACATTGGAAGAAGGATAAAAAGTGTTGAAGGTATTTGGGTCGCATAAAGCAGCAAATTAAAAAAAAAATTTCTATGTTCTTTTTACTTTTGACTAAAATCGATATCGACGGATTGGCAGCCCTGTATACTGTTTTCAATGACAACCTGTGCTTCTTTTTTGTATCAACAATGGAAGAGATGTGGGCTTAGAAAAAATGTGATTTGCTTTTGGCAATGCAGAAGTGGTAAGTGCTGGAGGGTTAGTTTGTCACCAAAAGATTTCTGGAAGTAACCAGTTTGATTTTGTATATTGTTTCTAACATGTCTTGCTGAATGTACTCTTTATTCCATCTCCAGTTTACAGTTTGATCCTGCACCGAGAAGAGGAGAGCCTCACGTGACCAGGCGAACCCCTGATTACTTCCTGTAAACATGTGATAGTAGTTGTGACAAGAGATGGTTGACAGTCAGCCATGGTACTCAAACACGGGTATTGTGATGTGCTGAGGAAAGCTGACAAAGAATGAAAAAGCACAATGCAGGCTGGGAAATTCTCATGTGAACAACTACCTAGGATATCAATGAATGACTTAATAATGGGAAAGTTGCTCTCAACAGACTTCATGCATGTTTTCCTTGTTTTTGTTATTTAATTTTTTTTTCATTTGTTTTTCTTATGATGTGCATTTTGTGGTTTTGAAGTTTTGAAGAAAATGTGAGACAGTTTGTTACTGTCAATTTTTTTTTTCTTTTGCGGCCCTTTTGTTTAATGGTTTTGTAGAGTAAATTCCACTGAAATATGAATTCATTTTCTTAAAAAGTTTTATAAGCAAAAATCACCGCGAGTAGTGTGAAAAAGTGAAGGATGATTAAATGATGTTGTGGCTGAAGTAGAATGTGTGAGAATCGTAGATGCATGATACAGAAATTATTTGAATGCGTGCACATGCTAAAATTGGATATGAATTTGATTACGCATCCGCTGCACAGCTCACACCTGACTTGAGATAATCTAGTTTCAATTTATGTTTGATGTCCTAATATGCTGTTATTGGTGGCTGTTGTAAATGAGCTTTGATTACAGTGGCTTTCAAACATGAGAGGGAACCTCATGCAATGAATGAGAAAATACTGAAATTTGAATACTTTTGATCAGTTGAATGAGGAACACTGATTTCTGTGCTCTGGTGTGTTGGCGAACGTTTCTCAAGAGGACCCCTCTTCATTTTCAATCGACGAGCTCACCTGCTGTTCCTTTATGTGTGAAAGAAGCCCTCACTTACACACCTCTTTCCAGTACGGCAAATGCATTTTTAATTCTCAGGTGTGTCTTAATGAGCACTCTTGATTTGGTGGAAGAATACATGATGCACATAAAAAACAACTAATCAATAAATTGTATTCATCCTAATGTATATTGTCATGATGTTCAACTGTAAACACAACTCATTTGTAATTACCCCCCTTCCCCCCCTCCTTTTCAAGAGTAAATTCTTAAACATGAATACTTTTGTTCTTATATTTTATGTTAATGAGGGTGTCGCATGAGATTTACTTTCTTTAGAAAAAGCCGTTTGTTGTATAGAGTGGTCTCTTCTATGTTGTTGGTGGCCCATGAAAGTTTATCTGTGGAACTACGCTTTGAAAGTATTCATTTTTCAATTCAATGGAAAGCAGTTTTTGAGCTTGAAAGTTTCCAATAATAATTCCCGGTTGTCCGCTGACATGTCATAACTGAATAAAATTTACATTTTCACCGGATAACTAGCTATACGTATATTTGCAGTGACTTCCTTTGAGAAGTGCTTTTACTCTTTCTGGTTTGCATCTTGGCGTAAAACTTGGAAAAATGTAATTACAATTGGCTTGCCATCTTTTTTTTTTGTAGCCCGCTACTTTTAAATTTTGTTTATTATTCATCAAGGTACCAGTAGGTGTCTTTTTTACTCGCCTAAAATATTCTTCTATTAAGAAATTACTCAAAGTCACTGTTGAATTTATGCTACTGTCTAATAGTTATTTATGTCTGTTGGTTCTAATGACAGACTTACATTCACAAAATAATGGCATGGGAGAGCCTATAAGATGATTTGGTTGTTGAAAAACTTCCACAATTTTGGAAATGTTGTCGGATAGTTGGGTTGGGGGGGTCCCTTGGGCATAGCTTGTTGCCAGATAAACATAAATTAAGGTCCAAATTTCATGTAATTCATTACCATTGGCATGTCATCCATCACAATATTTGCCGTTAGTAACTTATACAATTTATTGCTTCATGTCAGCATTTCTATGAGAAGGATCTAGGCTTTCATAAGAAAATAATTTTTTGAGGGTTGGCAATAGTAATAACAGGTAACTTAAATTTTTTTACAACGCGTTAACATATTTTTTTTTCAATGTGTAGAAAGTGGCAAGTTAGCCAGCTTGAGTCTCCCACCCTTCTTTTCATTGTTTTGATACCAGTCCTCAAAACTCTGGAAAGAACATGTTAAAAGCAAACTTCACCGGACTGTAATCATATTGTACAATAAAAATAAAATAGAAATAGACTCTTGTTTTACTGTCTTTGTTTCTAAGTTGAGTTTTGTGTTGTTACTTACATAGTAGTAGTAGTATCGTTTGGACTACACTTCTATATCATGTTTGTCAATCCAAGTCTGAAAGTCGTGTTACTTACATGCGATTATACATGTAGATACATGTATTTAATTTCTCAGAGTTTTAATTGGAAGCATTCTGCTGATGACGTGTTAACTGTTATGTATGAAGTCAGAAACTTCTTTGAAGATATATTCTTGGAATTGAAAGCAAATTGTCACAGTGAAATGTAAAATAAAAACCCGAAAAAAAGATGAAATTATGGACTGATGCTGGATACTGAGATAGAAGTGAATCAAGTACGATTATGATATGTTAAAAACGATGTATGAAAGCTAATAGCATTCTGGATTGCAGAAATAAAACACATTTGCTAACCTCACTCAGATGGCTTTTTTCCCATTTCGAAACCTACAAGTTCCTCTAGATTACACTTTTACTCATCGCACACAATACATCTTCTCGAATACATTATACAGTTCTCTTCCTATGTATTTCTTTTTATAATTGAAACTCTTTTTTTTGCCTCTTACCATCACCATAGAATATAAATTTTGGCCAGACAGCTCTTTCTCAAGTACTCTGTAGGAATTGGAGGTTGCAGAGTGGGAGTATGGCTAAGCAACTGTTAGTAGTCAGTGTCAGTAGTGCCAGACTTGAAGTCAGAGGGTCTTGGGTTCGACTCCTGGAGCCTTATTCATGACAGTCGGTTATTGCTTAACCGACGTTGGTTCGTGAACACGTGGTCGGTTAGCGCATTTC